>VZTX01020342.1:52025-84090 GCA_013400915.1 Pardalotus punctatus
TTCCTAGTTTTAATTCATTCAGAGGGGAAGGGAGTTCACCAAAACAGTGTTGGAAAAATAACAAACCACAATTGTCATTTTCATTCTGCAGAAATAATCTTCCAAAAATTACCTGTACAGAGAGACGGAAACAGAACAGTTCTGAAGGAATATTTCCATCTTCAATTTTTCTTATCTTAGTATACTTGTGGAAAATCAGTTTCATGGCAAATCTAAAAATTTTTCACATAGAAAATATCACTTTTGTTCCCTTTAATAGGCAAAGGAATAGACAATGATGCCAAGTCTTTTTTCTGGTTGGTTTGGTTTTTTTGTGTTTTTTTTTGTTGTTGTTGTTGTTGGTGGTGGTTTTTTTCAATCCAGAGCAAGCATTTCCCCCTTTTCCTGATTTTTGAGCTATCTTAATTATTTTATTCTTGCCTAGCTACTTGTCTCTCCTTCAGTGTCCATACCTCACAATTTCTTTCTAAACAAATAAATTAGAGAGCATGAATGCAAATTTTGTTTTCCAAAGCCCCCAATGTAGACACCTCACACATTTTCTCTATTCTCCTTTATCTCTTGCACTGTGATTATTACTCACGCGCTAGTGGATCAGAAGGGTGTCCTGCTGCAAGGCTTAAATGTTCCTCCTTGCACAGTCCCACTTGCAGGATAAGTCCAAGGTTCCAATAATTCCCTGTACAACTGATTGTTTATGATGGAATTCAGTTCATAGATTTTCACTTTTATAGAGTAATGCAGCAAATCTATAACCCTGTCCTTATTCGAAACAACATTGATGTCATCATTCCCTGACTTCTAAACTCTTTCAGACTTTAGTATTGAATCTGACAGTCCTGTTTCCTCTCTGTGCTTCTACACCTCCTTGTCTTTTCTCTTTCCCATCTCCTTTTACAGCTCATTCTTGTACACCTCATTTGCAGATTTAAGCAGGCACAGGTTCAGGGTTTTGCTTTCATCTTCTGTGCCCTGACTTGTTTGGGACTGGTCTTGGCTCTGCAGGTTCAGGTTCCACTTCCATTTTTCTCATTCTAAAGCACTCCTTCAGGGTATGTTTTAGTTCTTATTCCCTTTACCTTCTTTTGTCTGGGGGAAATAATGGGATATCATCTCACTAACAAGCAGTGCTGGAGGGTCCAAGAAGAAAATGCATGTTTGCATTCATGGTGTGAGTGCTGCAAAGCTATACCCAGTGTTGCAGATTTGTCTGCCTCAAAGTCTTTGACAACATGATGACTTTTAATGACTTCTACCTCCTTACCTTTACCAGAGAAACATTGCCATACCTCTGTTAACCTCCCACCACAGGCTGGTTCCTGCTTGTTTCCACAGGAAAACAGGCAGCCAGAGCCCTGTCTGGGAGTTGCTTTGAGTCACTCATCACTGTTTGTAGCTCGGCACTTATGTATGTATGTAAATCCACCTACATCCGTGCATAACCCACAGAGGCAGCGTGACAGAAGCTGTGGCAGGTCACAATCACAACCCCATCTGTTCCCAACAGCGACTCACTGAATGCATTTGAAATTTAATACAAACAAAATTAAGACAAGACTGCAACTGGCTGAGGTACAAGAGATTGAACACTGCATCTGCTCCAACAGCTTCCCAGACATCCCCAAGAATAGAATTTTTACAGCAAATACCTTCCCAGAAATATCTGTGGTTTATTATCAATTTTAGGATTTGTAAAGTGAGCACCTTCTAAACTTGTTCAATGTCTTTGAATCTTTGTTATGTCAACATAAATAATAATGAATATGCTCCATAAAAGAGTTACTTGATTCATTTAAGTGGTGTCTCAAAACACATTGGAGGAACAATTTGAAATGAAAACAGTTCCCTGGAAGTGTTCAAGGCCAGGTTGGATGGGACCCTGAGCAACCTGGTCTACTGGAAAGTGTCCCTGCTCATGTCAGAGGGGTGGAACTGGATGAGCTTTAAGGTCCCTCCCAACCCAAACCATTCTGTGATTCTACAACATGGCTAAAAGCCATTTTCAGCACAAATTCAATGAATGCTACTGAGTCTGCAGTGTCATGTGTAATGAAATGAGATGTATAAAGTTGCTTCCTCATCTAGACAACTTTACACATTGGAAATATGAAAATAAACTAGCATATGAGATTCTCAACGGGGAGAAACTAAAGAAAACATGAAAAGATATGGAAATCCTCTGCCAAGCTGGCTTGCATGTGAAATATATTATTATTATCTACCAAGAAATACATCCAGCTGTCAATGCACTCCTCTGTTAGAGCTGACAGTCACACAGGAGAAGGCCAAGTTAGCTCTCAGAAATGCTGGAAGCATTGTGATATGTGAATAAAGGATACACAGTACCATTCAGATGTAGCCAGTTAAGCTGTAACACTCTGATCACTGAAAGCAGGGGCTATCTTGGGAATGTAAACAGGACCCTAAAAAAACAACAACCTAGCTAAATATGGCCAGGGACATCAGGAACCTGGTCAGCATGAGAGGTACTTGGGCAAAAGCAGAGCAGGCAAAGAAAAGAGATACCCTAAGTGCAAATCCTAGCACAAGATAAACAGAAGCAGGACAGGCAAGACACCATTTCATTTCAGGCTATTCAAAGTATTCTAATACTGGGACATCTGGGAAAGAGGTGAACTGCTCGACATTAACTACTGGAATAAGGCATGCACTACAATGATGTAGTACTTCAGAAATCAAAGCATCCCAAACCATTTAATTTTGGACTGCAATCCTAGTTTTCTGGCAGGGAGCTTTGTTAATTTTATGAGAGTGGGAATTTGGTTACACCACATCTCCACACTTAAGCCATAAGCTTGACAGATCAAATTTCTAAGTTGCTCATAAATGAGCTTGAGTAAGTCTTTGAGAGAAGCCTGGTCCAAATCTCAGTATTGAATTGTAGAGACTTTGTAATGCCTATAGCTGGACATTTTGTTAAGGTTGACTTAGTTCCCACAGGACAAGCCACACATGGTGAAGCAAGTTAAAGTGTTAAAACTGATAAAAACTCAACCTTCTAACATATCATAGCAGAAAGACTATTTCATTCAAACTTCCCATCACTTTGTTCCTGCCAAACCCAAACCGAAATAATGGAGAGTATAAATTAATGAAATGCACTCTCCTATGAGACACAATGAGTAGGACATTAAAAGAGATTAATGCCTTGTGACTTTAAACATCCTGAAAGAACTTCAATGAGAACTCATCCAGGAGGCATCTTGCTGTCACAGGAGAAATTTGCACTTAACTCCACTGCAGGGTACAGTGGATGGGTCTTTGACACTGAGGAAGTAAGAAAACAGCCCTCCAAGGCCAGGATGGATGGTGCTTTGAACAATCTGGTCTAATGGAAGGTGTCCCTGCCCATGGCAAGGGCTGGGAATGAGAATATCTTTAAGACCCCTTCCAACCCAAACCATTCTATGATTCTATGAAGTTACAGAGAGCTGTGCCTTAGATCTAAAAAGAACCTATCTCTGGACATTTTGGGAAGTTACCAGTTATATAATAGGAGCCCAGGGAGTGGCCCCAGGGTTAGTTAAAGTTTATTCCTCCTCCAGCTACTTTCTGATGTTTGCAAATATATAACTGCCTGCTTATACCCAGAATATAAAATAAACAAAAAATAAAACTCTGCCACTGCTGTGAGGGTAATATTTTAGATCTGGGATGCAGAGGTTATTTTGTCTAATATTAATAGGATCACTATGGATTTTATCTGGTTCAGCAACAGTGTTCAATCCAGTCATTCCTAATGTTAAAAGGCTAAAACTCTCAAATAAATCTTCAGTAGAGTTAACTGTTGTGCTCAGACTGTAAAAACTATTGTTAAGTTCATGTTTTATTTTTTAAGTCTTGTTCAAAAATGTTTTTTTCTTTGGTTCATTGGTTTATAACTGCCTGTTTTTCTGCTGAAAATCTGTAGCCATAGAACAGAAAGATAGAACTTTTCTACAGAAGTCTTAGGCTTCTTTTAGCACTGACTTCATTCTATTCTTTCATTCTCTCAGTGACATAAAATTTACTCCAGGATCCCACTGTAAAGATTTTTGCATCAAACAAATCATCATCAACCACAAATCTCCAAAGGGTCTCAGGAGACAAATAAATGAATAAATAAACAGAAGGCACTCCAGCAGATAAAAGGCAATGAGGAAGGGATCAGGCAGTGTAGGTCAGAGCATTTGCTGTGGTTTGTTCTCCCTGCAGGGATGTCTGACAGTGGAGAGGGAAGACAACCTGATGTAGCTGGATGCGGCAACTTGACATGGCATGGAAAATGATGTCTGGGTGCTAAAGAGACTGAAACACTGGGAAACCACTACCTCAGGAAAAGCCTGAAGTATTCTGATTTCCTTAGCATGGTACAACTTTTGTCCTTCAGTGTCCTTGTTTTCCTGCTTTTCTACTTGTGAGAAAGAGATGGAGTGAGGATATTATTACCATTGCTGCCTCAAGCACTGAAATTTAGATCTTTGTGCAAAGCAAGGCTCTGGTCTTGGAGGTCAAACTATTGCCTCTGTATCATTAAATTTTATTGATATCCCTCTCTCTGGGATTATTGTATCTAATTTTTATTATGTTATTCACAACTCCAATGGAAAGAAGGAAGAGCTTACCAATAGTATCATCATATATCTAATGTTTATTTGTGTGTTTGTGTGTTTGTGTGTGTGTGAAGGGAGAGAAGTCCTGAAGGCCAGCATATCCATGCCTGGAAAACATGAATGCCGACCCAGAGTGACTACTGAAAACCCTTGACATTTCACTATTACAATATCAGTTTAGATTTTATTTTGCACATGGGTCAGCAGCTTTCAGGATATTCTTTCCCTGCTTTGAGAGGTGATGACAACACCAGAGTCAGGAGCTGACCTTTTGGCGTGCCTGGTAAAAGAAAGGAGAAGCAGGCTCATGTCGTTTTCCCCAGCCTGAGATGTCAAACATCAAAGCAATATTCCATGGCTTACTGAGTTACCACACAGAGACCACCCTTGTGAACTCTTAGTCTGCTGCTGGTGTGGGATCCTATATCTTGTCTTAGTCAGCAATTAAGAGAATTAGGATAACTTTCATTACATTTTATTTCATGTGGACTAAAAATGAACAATACAATAATAACTACAATGCAGCTGATTCACAACAAATTGTTAAACTGGGGTATGTTCCTTAAATGTCTGCTTCACAAAATTTCACCAAGCTTTTCACTTGGCTTTACAATAGCTTTCCCAAGGGACTCCAGTTTCTAAGTCTTTTAAATGACTGAGCCATTCTCCAGCTATGGCACAATTTTCTTTCTGCCTAAAGGTATTTGTGTCCAAAACATTAAGTATTTGCTTGCAGTAGATTTTCAAATTATGATGAAGAATATTATTGTGGCTGCTTTTCTGTTATTCATGGGATTTCTGGAAGCAGGCAGGGAAGTCAGGCAGACAGGCTTCAAGATGGCGAAGAAGAGAGATTTATTTACAAGAACTTCTTTTTATACACACTAATAAACTAGTACCTATTGGTCAAAGGGAATCCACCCCCTAAGACCATTGGTCTAACACAAAACACAGAGATTAAGAAAGTACAAGAAGTATAGTTTATCTATATTCTCCATGAGAGAGAAAGGAAAATTCTAAAACAGTGCAACTACATATAATAAATGCATTAAGGTCATAATGCATTTTTTCTTTCTCTTTCAAGATTTACTGTGGTCATAAAATACAGCAAGAACATTAATTAGAGTGACTTGTATGACTTCTTGTGTCTATCAGAGCAAGACAAAAGTCATCTGAGCAATTTCTCCTGGAAGTTTAGGAGACAAAAAAAACTTACTGTTTTTACATACAAGTTGCATAAAACCACTTTATAAGTGAACTTATTGGGTCCCCAACATACAGAAAGAGAAAACAAGACATAGAAACATTAATCACTTTGTCAGGAAATCCATAATTCTATAGCTATACTTAAAGTGAGAGCAAGTTCAGCAAGTCCCAGGCTTTTATCAAAGTCAAGAAAGCTTGAGAAATGTGATCTCAGTTTCAGGGCTCTGCAACAACAGAAATGGAACTAGAGAGTGATTATCCATCCCCTTCCTCCCCCTTCTTCCAAGGAAATGAAATCTTGAAGACGAAAGGATTAAACTGCAAACTATTGGTACAGAAATGGAAATTTCTTCCTGAAGATTATTTGCATATCTTCCACATGCACTTTATCACGTCTGGAGCTTTTGGCACCCACACAAATCAAGGCTTTGATGTGGGTCAGCAGTTGGCATGGGCCAAAAGAGAACAGCACTGAAGACACTTGGACTCCTCACGAGTGCACCAGACCAACATAAATGGCAATAATCACATTAGAGCATGGTCACATTGAAACGGTCACAGTTAAGTAAGTGCAAGGAAGTTACTGAGCCTAAAATGTCATCAACTACTTTTATAGTCCAGATTTCTACCTTTCAGCTTTATCCTTCTGTGGGAGAGGGCCTAATTTTCATGATTGATATTTGCCACCATGCCTCTTAGTTTTACCTAAATGACCAGTTTAATTTAAACCAACAGCATGACTTTCAAAGTTTGAGGCAAAGTATGTCAAAAAGTTTGGAAGAGATGTCTTTTTTAGTAATGACTACAGATACAAAACTTATTTCTAAATCTGCATCAGGTGTAGTCAGCTCTGAAATGCTTCTAAGTCATTCCTCTTCAATATTAGTATTCTATGGAGGAGATTTTATTCCTTTGAAACTCTCCATATTAAATATTATTCTGTTGTTGTTTAGATTATAAACCAATGCCCAAGGATATCTTTTTCTCTCCTTTTCTAGTATGTTTGAAAAACAATTAAATGGACAAAGAAGACAGGCCTGAATTTACAGCAAGATCATAAAACTGGAAAACACCACAAATTAAATAATTCTTCTTCACCTTAACTCATCTCTTACTTGAGTTCACTTAGAGTGCCTGCCTTCCTGAAGGTCCTGGAGGACACTGTGTTTATTATCCATCAGACTTGAGGGAGAAGGCAGCAAAATAATGTACACCGGAGTGGGAAAAAAACCATCCAAGAGAAAACCTTTCATGAAAAAAAACAAAGAAACAGCAGCTTTATTTTGTACAAAGCAAAAATACTTCAGGTGAATCAACATTCAGTAATGTGCATAGAGGTGGTGAGAAACTGCATAAATGTTCTTTTCTTCATCATTTCCATTCCAGTGAGGAATCAAAACTCAAAACCTCAAATACATTTGCAAATTGAAGTGAAAAGTACATCAGTACACATCAAATGAAGAATTTTGTTTTAACAGCTTTAAAATTTGACCTTCTCTTGTATTGTTTGAAAGTGCAAATGTATTAAAATTTCAAAGTAAAAATATAGGTTAGTAAAATTCCAAATATTTCGTTTCTGTAAGTGTCCCAAAATGGTATTTTGACAACATTTAAATATTTGACCAGAAAAACCCCACCTCATATTCAAACTAACTCACCATCCTTTCAGGCTGCAGGGACAGGAATTCCTGTCTGCTGAGCAGAGCCCAAATTCTCACAGGTTCACAGAGCACAATTCAATCCCCTTATATCAAAATATTTTGATGCATCTTTTCCTTAGTATCAGCATTTTTTAATTCACCCCATAGAATTCATCTGAAACACGTCAGACTGCAATTGATTCCTTTACTTCATAAACCCCACTGAACACCCAACATTGCCAAACACACATGTCAAGGGTTCATCTGTTTGTATACAACGTGAAGGGGTTAACCCATCCATAAAACACAGATGAATGGGAATAAACACTAGCTTAGGCCAAAAAAGTCAAATACCAATTTTTAAAGTTTTGCTTGTGCAACATAATACCACACTGATAACAAATAATTGCTTTTGGCTCAGAAAAAAAAAAGTTCTTGGTCATATTAAGCCATATACAGAAGATTGCTGACAATTCTTGTTCAACAATGTCAAATATTATTATTTTTCTCTTATTTTAATGTGCTCTTCTGAGTCATTTTTTTCCTAAGCTACTTTAAAGGTGAGCATCTTGTTGAGAAAGAGTAAAAGCGCTGTTTTTGCACTTCCCAGCAGGTGCCCAGGAAAAATCATCAGGACATAAGATGCAACCAAGGAGAGAGAAGTTTTTTGTCAGTGAACCTCTGCTAAGCTTCAAGGCTGTGGCCAAGTTGGTATGGAACTGGGAGATATGCAGTATGAGGGAGCACAGCTTCTTTCCACATCGCTCCATCAAACCTGTCTGTTCCCAAATGAGAGAGGAAATACTTGATAAATTTAAACTGACTTGGAGGTCCACGCTGTAATTTTTATCATGTGCTAAAATAGGATAAAAAATGTTGCACAAAGCCCACTCAGCTCTCAGAGTTAAATAGAGGACTCCTGGCTATATTAACAGTGGCTTTGTATATTTTAATAAGATAAGTGACTTTTAGCTTTTTGGTTTTAATCTTTTCAGTGCACTGCACTAAACCACTGTACTAAACCACTCTAATAACTTACTCAACTTTCTTTTTAATTAAAATATTACAGATACGCATTAAAAGCACAAGAGTGTCCTTTCCAAGGTTGTATACAATGATTATGTATTGTCTTAGGTGAGGGAAGGACATGGGACTGTCGTGTGTCTTTCTACCATCAAACTTCTGGCAAGCAGCACTGAATTGTCAGGGAAGAGGTCATCTTAATCTCCTGATAAATTCACTTCAGAGATCTGTATACAGAAATTAATAGAACCCATGTTATATTGCTGATAGTTTTCCACCATGCATAGTATCGTAGAATTATAGAAATATAGATTCATGGAATCACAGAATGGCTTGGGTTGGAAGTGAATGTGGTGAGATTAGACTGGTGACCTGTCATTAGTGAGGTTCCAGAGAGCTTCATCCTCATCCCTGCACTCTCCAACATTTTCATTAATCACTGGGAGGCAGGAATGGAAGGGATACTGACCAAGTTGGCAGATGATATAAAACTGGGTGGAGCTGTTGACTCCCTCGAGGGTAGAGAGGCCCTGCAGAGAGACCTCAACAAATCAGAGAGATGGGAAATCACCAACCCTGTGAAGTTCAAACAGGAAAAGTGACGGATTCTACACCTGGGATGGGGCAACCTTGGATGTACAGACAGACTGGGGAGTGTGAGGTTGGAAAGCAGTGCCAGGGAAAGGAACATGGGGGTCCTGGTCAGTGGAAAGTTGAACATGAGCCAGCAGTGCCCTAGAACCAGGAGGGACATCCCTGTCCTGGGGGCATCAGGCCCAGCATGGCCAGCTGGGCAAGGGAGGGCATTGTCCTGCTCTGCTGTGGGCTGGGGCAGGCTCATCTGGAATATTGTGAGGAATTTTAGGTGCCACAATATAGAAAAGACATTAAACCATTAGAGAATATCCAAAGGAGGCCATGAAGATGGTGAAGGGCCTTGAGGGGAAGCCGTGTTAGGAGCTGCTGAGGGCACTTGGTCTGTTCAGCTGGAGAAGAGGAGACTGAGAGGAGACCTCACTGCAGTTATAGCTTCCTCATGAGGGGAAGAGGAGGGACAGGCACTGATCTCTTCACTCTGATGACCACTGACAGGGGGATGGGCTGACGTTGTGTCAGGGAGGTTTAGGTTGGATATCAGGAAAAAGTTCTGTGCTCCAAGGGTGTTTGGGCACTGAAAAAGGCGCCCCAAGGAATAGTCACAGCACCAAGACTGACAAGAGTTCAAAAGCATTCAGAAACAGTTCTCAGGTACAGGGTGTGACTCTTGGGGATGGAGCTGTGCAGGGCCAGGAGTTGGACTCAGTGATTCTAATGGTTCACTTCCAACTAAGTTTATTCTGTGGTTCTGTGATGATATAGGAAAATATAGAAAATGCATTCATGTATTTTCTACATACACATGCACACACNTATAGAAAATGCATTCATATATTTTCTACATACACATGCACACACACATATATAGACATACATATATATATATATATATATAAATACAACATAGGAAAAAGCACTTTTTATTAAGTGACAAAAACTACAAAGTCAGACCAACAGACCTTAATGCTTATCTAAAATTAAAATTTAAACAAACAGCTTTCCTGTATTTTTTGTTGTTTTCAATCAAACATCTTTCTTTGCTTATTTTATAATTTGAGGAAAGTGGTTGGCAGTCAGTGCAGGAAGTTAATTTTTCACATGGGGCATGTTTTTTTTTACTGTAAAATGTATGGTACAGGAGACAGAACCCAATACATTACGTGAAACTGGAAAAGACTTGACAGAAAAGTTCCCAGGCTTGCAGAACACTTAGACGTCTGTTCTGCATTTACAGATCAACCTCAGCAAAACATTACAAAGTTAAGCACCTGCACAATCCTAGCAGATATAAATGTTTAGCTAAAGGATTTACAAATCTCAAATTTCAGGACATAAGACAAGCTTCTTAGGAGGGAGATATGAATCATATCTACATAACAGCACTTTCAGACACTGTAATTGTTGTTCCTAGTAGAAAAATATTTCTTAATTAGAGACAGATGCTGAAAATTTTGAGTTATATGATAATGTCATAAGCCAAGTCTCTCAAAGAAAATAATAGGTTACTTGTTGGACTCTTGTCTTTTTAGAAATAAAGAAATATAGAAATGGTTAAATTACACTTAAAATATGTATTTCTCTTCTGTATTCAGCACTTTTGCTTCCTTTGAGCTAGGCTGAAATCTAGAGAATATGATTAAATATAATTTTATCATAGCTGGGAATCCTCTCCTGAAAACATTGGCCTTGTCACCAACTGAACAGCTGAAACAGACACTCACAAAAAAAAAACCAAAAAAACTCTCTAATTCCTTGTTATTTTACCACATTAAATCCCTGCCATGTATTCTCCTTTGCAAAACCAAAAACCTGTAATTTTTTTTCTCAAAATCTTTCCCACATGGTCTTTGTGATCCTGGCCATTTCTGTTTGACTGCAGTGAAGTACTGCTGCCCTGTCCCTTTGGAAGACACTGCTCTGATCTCTCTTTAGTGGGTAAATATCTTTAACCCCTTGGTTTCCCCTCATATTTCCCCAAGGAAATAATTCTTTAGTCTTTAGAGTTCTTTAAATTTACTTGCTGGAATATCAGAAAGCCACTTCTAGGGTCCTATTTACAGTGCAATCAAGCCATGTAATATCAATCTCTTTGCAGCATGAAATATTTGTGTCAGTAGCTGTGAGATGATGGACTAAATTTAAAGAAAGATCACCGTTTATCCCAAAGAGCATTTTTTAAACCAGTTTTGCAGAGCTGAGGTGTACTCATGATGCAGTGCTTCCCACTGAAGTATCATGCCTTCCCTTCCACTCATGGTAAGAACCATCCCTCTTTCCTGCTCCTCCCCATCAGTGATGTATGGCCATCTCCAATTTTAATGGAAAGGACTAGACTGCAGGATTTCATTCTCTTCCCTTTCAAATTTTAAGCTGAATTCTTGATGAAGTCATGTATTTTAGACTTTGCAGTAACAAGACCTTGTTCTTGTTGGTTTTGTGTTGTTTTGTTTTGGTTTTTAACTCTATAAAACAGTGGCAATACACAGAAATATGCAGGTGTTGTTAACTGTTTAGCTGCAATTGAATTCGACCTCATAAGTGGTAATTTGAACACATTTAAATGTACAAATGTACACAGAAAGTTTACAAGTGACCCTGCAGTCCATGACTGGCAGTCACTGGAGACCAGGATTGACTCTCAGTGGGAACTGGGCATCTAAATATGCTTGGATTATATTCAGTATTATTTTGGCTTGTTCATTCTAGGAGAGAGAAGGCTCTGAGGAGACCTTTGAGCATCTTCCTCTTCCACATTCAAAAAACTCCAAGGAGAGGGACTTTGGAACAGGGGTGGAGGGAAAGGACAAGAGAGAATGGCTTCCCAGTGCCAGAGGGATATTGGGAAGAAATTTCTCCTTGTGAAGGTGGCGAGACCCTGGCACAGCTTTCCCAGAGCAGCTGTGGCTGCCCCATCCCTAGAAGTGTCCAAGGCCAGGTTGGGCAGGGCTGGGAGAAACCTGGGGTAGTGGAAGGTGCCCCTGCCCATGGCAGGGTGTGGAAGCAGACGAGCTTTAAAATCTCTTCCAAGCCAAACCATTCTGTGACTCTTTGATTCTATGATTTCATGACTTATTCAGAGAATGTTTCCTAAAAGCAGAGATGTGCTTGCTGCTTTATATCCTAGTAAATCTGAGTTGTTTATACCTGAAAAACTCCTTTGTTTTTCATGGTCTTGTAAAACAGAATGACAGGCTCAAGACCTTTGGGTGAATTGTTTCAGCTTAATGATTGATAAAGTCAATTTCATGTCCAGGTTCTGCTGGCTTTGAGAATTCAAGTTCATTCTCAATCGGGTTGTTAGGAGGCTCAGTTACTCAGCTATTTCAACTGCCTGAGGAAATTGCTGTGGTATTGACAGAGTCTGATAGCTATCTGAATTATCCAAGAGTTATTTTCTTGTTTTTCAAGATTATCTTGCTTTTAAAAGGACCCTAAGTATTCATGTTCAAGAGTCTGGATAGAGAAACGCCAAAGATGGCTGCCTAAGGACATTTTTGGAGGAACCACTGGGGAGGTGTGAGATTGGGATAAAAGATGGCTTTATTGTTGAAGGGAAAAAAAATCCCAAACATAAATATCAGATTAAATGTTCCTCATTACATATTGGAGATGCATCCTGGACAATTAGGGATAATTACTGAACAATTTTTAGCCTGGTTTCTTCAGGAAATGAGGCTTGAATGATCATTGTGCCTGTCAGTCCCACTTAATAACTGCTGGATCCATTCATCAGCTGCAGATCTGACAGAGGAGTGATGCTGAGCTACACAGTCCTCACAGCAGCCTTGGTGAGAATTGGCTGAGTGGTGGAAAGCACTGGATTAACACTCCCATAAAAAGAGAAAAAAAAAAAAATAAATTAAATATTCAGAGTTAGAAAATATATTTTTAAAAATAAGGTATACTCGAAGATCAACACAGCCAAGAGGCTTTGCTTGGTCAAAGGGATTGTGTGGATTCTCTGCCACCTAGGAAGGGATACATTCAGTATTATGCATTACTTAACCCCATGGAAAAGAGAGAAAAAAAATCAATTTGAATTCATGGGTTCTGATGCAGAAATTATTCCCCATTCATCTTAAAGTCTGTGATATTTTCGTAAGGATGTTACATCGTACATTACCTGTGACTGACATGGAAGCAGAGTGTCGTGTCTCAGCCACATTTCCATTTAATTCCATCTTGCTTCCATATATTAACACGAACCATGAAAGAAAGAAAGTCAGTTCTGACAGTTTATTTATTTTACGTATATTTCCCTGTCAAAAATAAAAGGATCTTTTATCATCTCTGGGTAATACGAAGGGAACCAATGCTTTAATGACAGGATCCAGCACCTTCTATTGGCAGCTGTTTTCCAACTTGAGTTCTGATATTGTCCCGGCTGTTAAATGTTACACACACTGAATGGAATCATTAAGGAGCACAGACTGGTGGGTAAAATCAACACCATGAAAAGATATTTAACTGATTAATGTCCTTGGAACCTGATTTTTGAAGTCTCCATTAACTAAAATGAATTTCTTCTCCTGCAGGAACATATGTGTTACATATTCCATCTCCCCTAGAACAGATACAGTCAGGTTTCTTCATATAGGAGTGTGAAGCATCATTTTTCACTTTTTGGAGAGCTCCATGCATGCAAATTCCTTCATGGCATTTCCCAAACACTATTGAAATGTTCCAGGCCAAGGGAAATAAAAGAAAAAAGAAACTTTTTCAGCAAATTCATTGTCTGGAACTTATTCTGAGCTGGAAAAACACTGCCTTGAGCAAATACAAAGTCTTCTTTTTTAGAAAAAAGAATGTCCTTTCTCCATTTTTAGTCACATATGTCATTATCTCTCACTCTGTGCCTGAATATACATGTGTGTGTGTGTGTGCATTTGGCTTTTCCATGAGATAAAACAGAACTTCTTGAACATACAAGATGCTTCAGGCAATTCATGTATAATTCCACAGTACCTTGCAAATAACTTGAGTCTTAAGGGCTGAAGTTCTTCAGACATCTCTCCTGCTTTCTAAAGCACAACAAAAAAATTGGTACTTGCAATCTATAAGAAAACATTGGATAAAGTGACCTGATGATGGATAATGGAGTTTGGTGGCACACTGTCAGCCGGTCGCGTGGGCTGGACCAGCTGGCCACCAGGGATGGTCAGCAGCTTGTCGGCAGTGTCTGCTAGCGTCCCTGAGCATCAGGTTCACTTCAGTCGGGGACGCTCTCCCCCAGCTGCGAGCTGCGATTCCCTATGACGGCAGCCACGCTGTCCCCAAAAGCCGGAGTGCTGCAAAGAGAGTGTTCCCTCGCCCGGACCCCACTCAGACACGCAGTCACATGGTAGTTAGCTGCTTGGGGTCAAGGGCGAGAGACCTCGGACTCAGCTGGGCACCAGACTTTTATTCTGAGGGTAACAACCAATCTCAGAATGACATGGGGGAGGAACCAGGGAGGGACAAGGGACAGGGACCAATCGAGAAGGAGGAAGGGAGGAAAGAGGGAGATAAGAAAATACCATTATGAACTGAGGGACAGGGGGAGCTCGACCCCTCTCTGGGCTTGAACCACCGCGACAGCGCACCACCTTCTGAAAGAAAAAGGGAAAAACTCCTCATTCTTTTAAAAGTCACTCTAAGAGTCACAGGAATGTTGACCCTGTTTGGTCAGCAGCTTGGTCACCAAATCGCTGCTCTTCTCAGTCCTTATACCCAGACGGGCAATGCTCCTACAGGATCACACCAGATCCATTGTTGTTGATTTGCTGAAAATACACGTACTGTGCCTTCACACTAAGTGCGAAACACTGCACTGCGTGACAATTTCTGTATCGGTAGGGACAGCTTCTACTGACAATTTACAAGTGCCTTATTTATGTAAAGTTGCATACAGGTAGTGTCTGTGAATTGGTCTGGGCATAGCAGGGTCTCTCTGAGCTGGGATATCTCCAAGACCATCTAAAATCCCCACTTTGAGAGGTGCTGTACCACTTAGTCAAACATTTTGTTGCAAAGGGTAAGAGATCATTCAACCAGCTTGTCCCAAGTCAATCCATCATCTCAAACTAGTCTCACATGCTCAAAGACAAGCTGGAGGACCAGGCAGGGAACTGATGGCAAAGAGCATTTGGTGAGCTCAGAGGCACATCCCTGATTCCCTGTTGCACCACAGTTATGACTGCATGACTTATGATCCTATGTTTCCATTTGTTTGATTTATCATGGTGTTTCTGCTGTGTCCTGGTGGTCCTCACAAAGGCACAGGCTAGAGCAGAACATACCAGCAAAGATTTTGGAATAGCCACATGCACCCAAAGTCAAAGAATCTTTGTGGGGTTGGATGGGAGGATGCAGCATCGTGAAAGCTTTGCATGAAGTGTTCTGTCTTATACTGCTCTCTGAAACCTCTTAACTATTATCTACTGTTCTGCCAGAAGGAAGTATATGGCTACTTTTTGGTGTGGGGTTTTTTTTTTTTAGATTTCGTTTTAGAGGGGTTTTTTGTCTTTCTTTTTTTTAAAATTTTTTTACTTTGAAGAGCTTTTCTTAATTCACTAAATTTACAGACTTTGGGGAGTAGAAGGGGATTGTACATGTCCCCTGCACCCAAGCGATGGAGAGGAGCTGTTAAAGAAGGCCTGGAATCTCAAGAGGCTTCTCAAAAAGGTTTGTGTGAAAAACATATGTACTCCATTCTGCTCTCTGAGGACTTTGAGAGCAACACAATAAAATTCACTCTGAGCGGAAGAGCCATTCTAAAGGCAGTAAATAAACATCTTCCACAGCATACACATTTTAAACAGCAGCTCCAAAGGAAAAACACTCCTCCACTTCAGTGCTCTCTCAGCTGTTTATTTCCTTTGCTTACTGCTCTGAATGATCTCACTTGAAGTGAGGAGCCAGTTATGTTTCTGTTTTTCTCAGTAGCCTCTGTAGTTAGTGGACATGGAAACAGAACAGCAAATAGGAAGAAATGTGTTTGTTCTAGCTTTCTTTGAGGTGCTTGTAAGGATTTTATGACTTGCTCTAATTGATAGCTCTTCTGCAGCTTCATGATGACAACTGCATGTCTGCTCTTTCCGAGAGAGGAGATGTAGGCAGAGGGAAGCCACCCCTCATATTAGCATCCACATAACAAGAGCCTACGATATAGCAAAGGTGCCAAACACACGTCCCCTGGGGCCCTCTGCTATAACCTGCCCATCCTTCTTCACAGTCAAAAACAATACGGCATTCCCCGAAGACAAAACTGTTAAAATAGTCAGGAGAAGAATTTTGCTGGAAGCTGAGCAGAAAATAAAACCGTGCTGGTGCCAGACTCCCAGCCATGCTGCTGTGGTAGATACCAGACAAATCCAGCAAAATGTGGATGGGAGTTTTTAATCTCAGTAGGTCTTGGGCTACAAACTGTCATTAAGATGTTTTAGGACAGGCAAAGTCCTAAAGATTTTGTTCCTTGGAATCATCTATCCCTGAATGTGTGTTGTGTTGGTATTATGGAAGGCTATATGCAGAAGCAAAAGCAAAAAAGTCATTTCTCTGAAGAAGGCCAGGTTGGTTGGGGCTTGAAGAAACCTGGATTTGTGGAAGGGGCTCCTGCCCATGGCAGGGGGGATGAAACTGGGTGGTCTTTAGGGTCCCTTCCAGCCCAGACTGTTCTATGACTTTAAAAAAACCAAAATGAAATGAAACTTTCCCAGAAAACTGCAGATAGCTGAGGGATTTTAGCTCACCACTATGTTCTAGCAAAGCCTGTTCAATCACTGTGCACATTTCATTTGTACCAATGACTCACATGGAAATAACACTTGTGTTGATAGTTCAGATGGAAAAAAAAGGGGTTTTGTTGTGTTTTTTTAATTTTGAAAATAATAATTTTATTGGATAAGATTAAAAAAAGTTTGAAAATTATTTGTGGGAAACATCATCACATCCTGAATAGATAGATACCATTTTACCTAATATTTTCAGCTGAAAAATCACCCAGTGAAACACCAGAATGGTCACACATGGCTGGCTCCAAGAGAAGTACACTGTTTTTCTGTTACAGTATGAGTCTCTGAGTCCTTAGGACTCATATTTCAGCAGAGGAGTTGGTGATGAAAGTGAAATTGCAAAGGAAGGTGAGTCAGGATGGACCTGGTTACAGTCAGATTTGGGGTTTGTAGCTTTGTTTTCTTATATTTTGTCTAGTTCCTAACTGTGAGGCTTATGTTAAGGCCTGTGACACACCTTTAAACACAGGCCAGCCAGAAAACTTGCATGAAAAACAGCAAGATAAGTAAATAAAACTCTGTCACAGTAGGAACAGAACAAATCATTTAATATAGACTCCTCTTCAAATGATGGCATTTCCACAGGGGAAAAAAAAAAAAAAAGAAAGATGAGCACTGGGAGATGCATGAAATATTTTCCTTGCAGGAGGAGTGACTTCAAGATGATCCTTGCTTGTTGGGCTGGTGTTGCTGGGAAGCAGGAGGAGGTATTTCATGTCCCTGCTGACTGATCCCACAATGAACATGTATTTCATACGGATTAAGGCAATTCGGCTCACAGGAGGCAGAGGAGAGTCAGCATGGTACATTTCCTCCACTTTTGAGCTGCCATTCTGCGTGTTAGTACTCCAGAAAATTGAAAAACCTGTGCCTTCTTCTGCATCCTGTCCCTAAGCTCTCTCACTTCCATCACATTTGGCCAAGACAAATGGGTGTGAAAGAATCACAGAACCCTTAAGACCATTGAATCCAACCATTAGCCCAGCACCACCATGCTCACCACCAAATCATGTCCCCAGGTGCCACATCCACATTGCTTTTGAGCACTTCCAGAACTGATGACTCTACCCATGCCCTGGACAGCCTTTTCCAGGGCTTGACAAGAAATTTCTCCTAATACTCATGAATTTTGCTGGCATAACTTGAGGCTATTTCCATTAGTCTTGTCATTTGTTACCTGGGAGAAAATATCAACGCCCACCTGGCTACAACCTCCTGTCAGCCAGATGTAGAGAGCAAAGTCTCCTCTCCTAGACCCTTCCCCAGCCCCTCAACACCTTTCATGTAGTGACAGCCCAAATATCTCTGTGCGTGCGTGTGTGTGTGTGTGTGTGTGTTGTTTCTTTTTTCTGTGTCATCAGCTTATTCCAGTGGAGGGATGTCCCAGGACCAGGTTTCTAACCTCAGTCAGTGTCACTTATCTCACTTGGCTTCTTTTACTCCATTTTTATCTGCAGCTGCAGACCTGACTGAGATGGATTTGGACAAGATCAAGGTCATGATAGTCCAGTAGTTCGGAGTATTCAGTACAAATATGCACAAGTCCTTAAGGACTGCTAATCTGCACTGAAAACTCTTCTGCTCTGTGGAACTCATCTTGCAACTTGTCATGGCTCGGCACCCTTGGCTCCTTGCTAGACTGGACCAGAAAGGAGACCAGAGTGGGCTTTACAGCCTGGCCTGCCTGCAAGAGTTGAGGGCTAAACTCCTGCTGATGACAATGTGGCAGCTGGAGCTCCTGATTCACTCAAAAACAACAAAGAGCTCAGGAAGGATTTGAGTCTTCTTTTCACATACACAAGTTCTGAAGTCATGATGTCTGCGAAGGGCTCTAAGGAATCCCAGGTAAACCTAGGCTCAGGCAAGAATAATTTCCTCTCTTTCTACTCCAGCAGACATTTCTCCATGTGTTGTTTTCCCAGTGCGTAAATGCAGCAACTGCCCTGGCAATCTTTCAGTCTCGACCCCTCTAACAGCAGCGTGCATCGCTTTTCAAAAATGGCATAAACATTTTCCTTTTCATCAGTCAGGAGAGGTGACAACAAGGTCTTGTTCATATCTTTTTTCACAGTCCAAACAGCAACAGATGCAGGAATGAGCCTGCTTTTTATATCACATGCTGAAAGAGTGACCATCACAACGCATGGGGATGATGGTGTTTAATGAAAGCTTTTCCAGGAAGGGTGGAACTATGAGACACAGCTTTCCTGCAATATATTCTTCCTTCTGTGCTCCTCTATCCCAGTACTAATGACCCAGAACTTCACCAATGTGAGATAAACAATGAATATTTTGTGTATAAAATATATACGTGAGATTAAAGTTCTGATTCTCTTGTTCACTGTGACAGAACAATCAGAAGAGGTTTACAGCTTGAATTTACGTTTGCTGTATGTCTGCACTCTGAAGTCAGTCATACCTGATATAAGTTAAATTTGTGCACAGGTTCTTGAAGAGAAGAAGGGAGTAAAGACAGGTTGGTTTTCAGAGGTGACAGGTCCTCTTTGACTGGCAATAAATTTCCAGGTAAATGACATAAAAAATCTGCCATAGCCAAAAATAAGCCAGCTGAAAGTCAAATTTGTAGACTTCTGGGTTCCTGCATTGTGTTAATCCACTTCAGGCCTATGGCCAGTTTCAAAGGACTTAGGCTTTTTTTATTCTGGTCTTCTAAACAAGCCACTGGTCAACTTAATTTCCTTTCTCTGTCCCTATTTTTAATTTCCCTCTCTAAGAATACCATACCATTCTGTTAACAAATTATGTAAAATTTGTCCTCATACCCTAAAATGGACAGAGGTTTGCAAGTGCAGCCCTGCTAGAAGAATTCTCTCTCAGAAAAGCCATTTCTTTCAACAGTGTCTAAGTATACTTGTGTAATTATAGGATCAGATATGCATGACAACCACGTGATTTTTCTTCTCAGCAGACAGTTTGTCACTGGAGATGTGGCATAGTTCACCATGTCTGCATCTCTAATAGAAATGTCACTCACTGTAACTCTTGCAGAAATGAGAAACTATTGGCCATACCTCTGTTAAGTCAATAGATACTCAAATCTGACAGAAAATCATAAGGCAAATTCTCAACTTTTTTCCTAGTTCCTTCTTTGCATAGTGCAAATGCTCAAAACTTGAACATTACCAAGCTGTTATGTATGTTAATACCTTTCCTTGATACTGTATTTGTTTAAATTATAGCCATGCATACTTAAGGTTGTACTTCATCACCAATTTCCTCATGTGGTAATGAGCAAATTACCATCATTACAGAACAGAAAGATGTAATCTTAAAAACCAGATCTTGGGGGAAAATGTTATGGACATTAAACGAACAATATGTTCTGTTGCTCTGTGCTTCTTTCCCTAAAGAATAATTCCTTATGTTAAAGAGACTTGGTTTGGGTTTTTGCATGATCAAGTAATCTCATCACAGCTTGGTTGTACATTTCCTTGTTTTCTATCTTGTTGGCTTCCCTTGCCACTAGCGTAAGCTTTTCCAGGTGATAATCCTTTTACCATGTTCTGATACTGCTGTGCCCATTTACATCCCTGTAAAATTAAATCATAGCAAGTCATCAAGGTGCCAGACAACTTTAGTGTGATATAAGCTCCTGGGAGGGTCAGTCACAGACAACAACTCACAGTATAAGGAGTCTGAGAAAGAGCAAATAAATCCACTGAACCGCCATTTCGTGTTTAATCTCACATTCCCACCTAACTGTTGATGAGTTTTATACTTGCAGGCTCCAGGGTGTCCTATTTTTGGGGGATTTGAAACACATTATAGAAGATTCTTGTTTCCAGCATCAGTGTTTTACCCTCATTGAGGGATTTCTGCAGTCTCCCTCTCCTTCAGGACTGTTATTTCTATTACATGGTTACAGTCCAGGAGTGGTTTAAGGATCATGCTCTTTGGTTGTATCTACAGTCACCAACTCAACCATCACCTCCAAAGATCATCCCCGTCACCTGCAACATCTCCTTGCCTTGTATCTCTTCTCCCTTCCTATTCTTCACGGCTTCAGCCTCACCTCATCTCTCCTGGACAATTGTCCTATCCCCCTCGGCGGGAAAAGTAAAAATCCAGTTGGCTCATACTTCTTGACACTGCTCAAGACCAAGGAGGTTCACATTTTTTTCCAAGCTTTCCTCCTGGTGTTTGGTTTCTTGCTTTTATGTGTTTTCCCTGAGCGCTTAAGTAAACTTGTACCCTAATGCTTGCTTCTTATGTGCATTGTGTTGTGAAAGAGCAAAAGAAATTATATCCGGTAAAAGTTAATGGCATTCTAATTTTTTTTTTTTTGCATTTGTGTTTTGCATTTCTGCAGTTCCATTTGCATTTACGTGAAGCTTTTGACTCTGTATCTCTAACTTTGGGAACATTAGTTGAAGGTATATACATTTTTTAAAAAGAAAAAGGGAAAAAGGGGGGACAAAAAGGAAAAAAGGAGTTATCTCACATTCAGGTAATGAGAAGATAAACTAGGGAAATATAGAAAGAGTTTGGTTTCAGCTTTCCCGTCTTTTGCAGAACTTTGAAATGTATCTTTTGTTTATCTCCAGAAACAGCTATTAGAGAACCATGTCCTCCCATTGAACTGATTACTGTGTAGCCTTAAACTAGGAAACTGAAATAGGAATTCAGAGGTCTTGCTATAATGATGCTTCTGAGTTATCAAAAATAATTGAAATGTAACTGGAATGGTTTAGGAGATCACAAAAGTGTGGTACTGTGCTCACATCTCTCATGCTTGTTCTGCATCCTGTTGTGAAATGTTTTTGCTATATACAAGGGACTGGAATCGAGACATGTCCCTCAATACAAAATTTTTCTCCTTTCAACGGGCATGAAAAGCCTTCCTAACTGCAGCTGACCCAGATCTGCAATCCTCCATCTCGTTTGCCTGTAATTTGCACGAATCTCAAAACATATGAGGAAATGTACTGAACTTTTCTGAGTCAGTTAGTCATGTTGGTTTTTATTTTGTTTCAGAAAAGTGTGGTTGGAGGTTAAGACCTTTTTCTCATGCTAGAAAAGCAAGGTAAATGAGCTCTTATCTCCTATCAGACATATAAGCCCTTACAAACTATTCCTGAGTACACAAACTTTGTAAAATTTTAACCTCTGAAATTAGTTTCCTCCTTTCTCACAGTAAAGAAAGGGGTTAGCATTGCCCAGGTAGAACTCCAGCTGTGGCCAGGTGGATCAAGATATAGGAAACAAGGGCTGGATTCCCAGCTGGGTTGAGTCAATCCAATGGAGTGCAGGGGGGCTGAGCCCTGGTCCAAAGGGGGCTGAAACTCTGACCTAGCTGCAGTGGGGTACCACAGGGTTGTGAGAAACACCTCTCAAGGAACTTCCTGGGCACAGAACGTTCTCCCAAAGGAAGAACAACCTCTGGCCTATTGGTTTCCAGTCCATTATCTGATTGTTCAAGTGGAACAAGATGTTAACACAAGCATTGCAAAATTTGATGTGATAAGTATTTGAAAGCCATAGTTGATGTGATGGGTTTTGTACTCAATTGCAAAATACTTTATATTGTATCTGTAGAAAATTAAAAAAAGGTCATATCTGCCATCTTCTTTCAATGAGTTGACCAGGAAACAGCCATGTCCTGGAGGCATTAGGCTGTCTCTCCATATATAAACACAAACAACACTTTGTGAGCCTTTCCCAAAGTGTCTTGAGGAGGCTGTGAGGTAAGACACGTCCATCTAATAATTCCATCTCTATTTTGCAGATGTTTGAAAAAAAAACAGAAACTTTTTCTTGCCTTTTCTGCTGTAAACATGGGAATAATCTTTAAGAGCTAGTCTTTATTTATAATATTAAAATCAATTTCTAAATGTCTTCTTCATGATCAACAACCTTGAGAGAAAATTATCTAAACTTATGAACTTTAATTTTTACATTCTTAGACTGATTTTTTATTATCTTTTATCCTTATTGCTTCAAGAACATTTTGGATTATCACACAACATTGTAATGGAAAAAATTACTCTGTAACCTCTCAATAAGGTTTACATCTAAGAACCTTAGAAAATCTCTGAGAAAAAAACCCAGCATTTCACTTATGCATGCAGATTATGCAGTTCCAAACATAAGATTTTGAGGGGAGGTTTTTTTGGCCTTTGTTTTTTTCCTCAAAGGGAACGAGTATGTCAGACAGTCTCATGCATGAATTTGTAACTTGGTGCTCCTGTATGCCAATGGTGTAATGGTTAGTGCATGCTTTGAGAGTTGATTTTAAAGGTCTTAAAGAGTAAGTTTTAATAATTCATATTGATTCAGTAGGGGATGAGGATGCTTGACATGTTAAATTATTAGCATTTACTTTATGAACATGTTAATTACTGTATTTTTAATGCTGTTAGCTTTTATAAACTAAGAGTATTCTTAAAGGGACACCAGGGGATTTGCAACACGTTGGAAACCAATGTTATAAAAACCAACATTAGAAATGCTTCTCCCTTTTCTTTTCATTCCTCACTCTCCCATTTTACATTTCAGTATGGATCTTTAACTGATTTGTCTCTTGCACCTGAACACTGAAGTAACATAAATAAATAAATAAATAAATAAAAGCAGGAAGTAAAAGAGACTAAAAGAAAGTATTTGGTCATTTAATTTGCATTGATCTGTGATAATCCAGTCATGAGTCATGCAATAAATTCCCCTACCACCTGTCTCTGCTGTTATGGCCACAGTGGTGATGCTTTGGGTTTTTTCAGTTAAAAGTGTCTGATTAACAATGATAACTGAGGAACAAACAGAGTAAAACCATTTACAGACATGCTTCCCATCCTTTCCTTTGGAAACAAATGGCTTCGCTTTAAGCAGTCAGATGTTTCTGTGCAGTAAAGCAAAAGGGAATTTACCTGTCAGCAATGCAGCTTGATATAACATTGTGTCACAGGCCAGAGAACTAATCTTTTCCTATATCTCTAGGACATTTCAGCCAAGCCTAGACATTTTATTGGCACACACCATCTTGAGAAACCCTTGTGGGACCAACAGAGGTTGAAAACTTGCAGGGTGTATTGAGTAAATGAGGCTGTGGCAGAGATAAGGCAATCGGTAAATCAAAGCCTGCTGATAGTGGTCAGGGACAGAAATGATGCAGCAGGATCCATATGCCGGTACAGGAGATGGAGATAAGGGACAACATCAGATGGATGTCAGGAAAACCTCTCAAATCAGGGTGGGGCACCTCATCCCCCTCCTCGCAATGCCTGGCCCTTAAAGTTGCATTCCCAGAGCTGCCCTCTGAGGTAAGGAGCTCCAGAAGAAGAGGGGAAGCCATCCCAGGCTGGGGCTGGCAGTTAATGGATAGGATAGGATAGGATAGGATAGGATAGGATAGGATAGGATAGGATAGGATAGGATAGGATAGGATAGGATATTATATTTCAGTTGCAAGGGACCTACGGTGATCATCTAGTCCAACTGCCTGACCAGCCCAGTCGTACTGAAAATTAAAACAAATCATTAGGGGCAAAGCAAATTATTAAGGGCCACACAATTAAATTATATCCAGATATTTGACCTTGGCCACTGGTTAAATCACTGTGACTACTGAATTTTCCCTATGGACAAAACATGGGAGGATCTGTACTTACAGGTTGGATAGGAAAGGGTGTATTCTGAAGACAGAAATGAATCTGATTTTTTTCTGCTTATTCTTCTTGAAGCTATGTCAGCTGCTGAAGGCCATTAATGCAGGTACAGATTCCATTAAGAAGTCTGCAACGACCTTTCTATATGTCCACATATTTTTTAAAGTAGGTTTAATATGAAAAGAGCAATCACAGTTCTTTTTCTGGAGGGCTCGTTCCAAGTCCTCCTGCACAGTGACTGAGCAAGGTCTTGCATTGCAGTGGAGGTACATAATCATGTCATTAATTAAAACTGGAGGAGTTGGGCAGTGAGGGGGAGGCAGAGGGGAGCAGCTTGGGATTTTCAAATTGAAGGGATGGTTTTTCAGTTGGACATTGCACATAATCTTGGGGCTACACCTCTTCGTGGCACGACTGCATGAGAATCTGCAGCTTTCATCCCTGTCTTTAGGGGTTTGAAAGCCTGAGGCTCTAAGATGTGTTTCTGCATATTCTTTCTTTTGGACAGTCTTGCTGTATCATAACATTTTTAATCTGTAGGAGGGCTGAAAGGAGGAGGTGTTGAAAAGCCCAGGAAAGTGGAATTTCTAATTTTTTCAATCTAACCAAGTGATGGAAAATTTGCCAGAAAATGTAGTAAGATTTCTCAAGCTTTCAAAGCTTTCAGAAATCTACTGAGCAACCCAATAATTTCTAAAATCCTGCAAAGAAGTTCAGATGATAAGCAGCTTTTTGGCAAAAAACAGGTTTGGTTTTGCCTTGCTCTCTGCAAGCACAACTGTAAGAGCTGCTCTATAAATATTTTACTTTTTTTTTTTTTTTTTTTTTTGGTTTTCAACTATTTTGATTAGTACTTATAGTATTTTTGTCTGAATTTTATTTGGAATTTTGGTACATAATAAAATCAGATATTGTAATATCACCTGAATCCAGGTCAATAGGACAAGAACCAGGTACTCTAATGCTGCCTAAGTGTAAAATCCTTTTCATGTGGAATGTGTATCCTGCTTCTTGGACTCAGGGAGCTCCAAGAACTTCTACAAAGTGATATTGCCTGGTTCAATAGTAAAATCTTAATAACCAAGTTTCCTTCCTGCTGACTACATCCTAACATGTGCATCCTCAGCTGAGGGATTGCTGAATTGGACTTTTGGAGTTCCAGCTCAGTAAATCTGTACCAACCAAGACACACTTTGGTTGGAAATCTCACCCAAGGAGGTTGCAGGATGATCAGGGCAGTTTGACATGAGCAAATTAATACCTTTCCTGGTGGGTTTTTATTTCTCCAAATATTTTTTTAATTCAACACCTTTATTCTTGTCATCTCATGCATGTTCTATGGGAGATTTGTCACACATCTCGAGAAGCCTGTGAGTCAGTATTTTTAAACTTGAAATTAGGTTCCTGAAAAGATATCCATGAATATAAATTCTGTCACAGTTTGGGAAAGTGTTAAATATCCTGTGTCACCAAACCAGAGTTTTGAAATTTAATTAGCTCATAATATATAGCTACTTTCTATAAGTAGATTCTCTGAAAATATATAGAGGAAGAAGAAAAATTCAGGAA
Organism: Pardalotus punctatus; assembly: GCA_013400915.1. Taxonomy (NCBI): domain Eukaryota; kingdom Metazoa; phylum Chordata; class Aves; order Passeriformes; family Pardalotidae; genus Pardalotus; species Pardalotus punctatus. The sequence goes on from VZTX01020342.1 coordinate 78,068, forward strand.
TCAATAATAAACAATTAAACTTTAAGTTACCCAAATCTTCTACATCATCACTTCTGGTTTTGTTTTTGATGATTATGTATTTCTTCCTTTTCATTAAAACTAAATCCTGCCTGAGCTCTCTGACAACAAACAAATATGAATTTGTATTCCTGTCCCAATTTTTTCTTTACAGAGGTGCTCTTCTTCTATAAATGTTTTTCACATTTTGAATAATAAGAAAAAAAACCCTATACTTAAAAGTTTTCAAAATGGGCACTGCAAATTCACAACACATACCTCAGTGATGAAGTTTAAGGAGGAGCTTGACCTCAAGCATGTTTATTTGATTTTCAAATATAAACTATTTCCTTGAATTTTCCTTTTGGTTTGAAATATTCTGGTTTCTTCTACAGCCGAATTCAGGAAATACCTGTGCCCCAAACAACAGTTAATAAACATGTGCTTACTCCAGGCATGACTTTAAATCACCTCCAAATGAACAGAAACACATTATTGAAGCCTGTATTAAGCATTGCTCCTGGGAAATATTCTGACCAGGAATGGATTCAAATACACACTAAACTCATATACACCCTGTCTCAGACTATGCATTGTATGTGAAATCATAATTTCTTTTTCTTAAGCTGTCAGACACATGGGATGCAGAGCAAAATTTTTTAAACATGCATATGAAATAATGGGAAATGAGTAAAATTAAATTTGCCACAGCCTTTAAATGAGATGAATAACTAACCCTAATCAATCTGCTCTTTCGTTCAAGTCCAAGAAACTCCTCCTGGAGCTTTTCCCTGGTTTGGATTTCTTATCATTGTCACCAACCAGAGACTGAATCTCCACACTGTTCCACCATTGAAGTGAGAGGCTCCAACGGACTGGTGAGTCTGAGATAAAATAAAATGTACTGATAAACGTGGCAGAGCCCCAGTGATCAGCAGGAGCTGCTGTAGATGATCTGGGGTTTTGTAGTGTCAAGGTGATGGATTTGGATCTAAGTCTGGGTTGAGCTGAAAATGTTTTGGTGTCTTTAAATGCTGCTCTTAATATCGAGTTACTTCTTTCCCCCAAAAACCAGGAGGGCAACTCTTCCCTAAAAATTTTTTTGCTCTCACTTACAGCTTCTGTTCCTCTTGCTTTGTTCATCAATTTTTTTTTTCATAGCAACTGTTAATCTGGCTCCTTTCCTCGGTAGATATTTTTACTTTCCTTTTGGTCTTTTTCTAAATGAGAATAAAGTCCTGTAACATACAGGGAAGTCGTAGGTGCCCTTAAAATGAAGTAGCAACTGTTACTTCAAGAAAGCTCACTCTTACAAAAAATACAAGGAGAGGTTTAATGGAAAATTATGAACTTTTCATTTGAGTGCAATGTAACAAGTGTCTAGTATACAGGTCCCCTTTCCACAAGAAGAGACACCTGAGAAGTAGGTATAATTTTCCAAACAGTGGATTTGTCTCAGTCCTTCTAGATAAAGTACAGAGATACCAACTGATTTGTAGAGAACCATTTTGCTTCTAAAACTCGCAGAACATTTCCAGAAAATAAAACCTCAAATATGAATGTTTTCAGATATGTATGTTGTTTGCTTATAAGTTTTCCAAAATCAATTTTATGGTTTATGTCTTAGCAGTAGCAAGAATTTGGACATTTTCACTTTTTTTTTTGTTTTGGGGGTTTTTGTGAGTCCTTTTATTTCATAATGACATTTGGAACCATGTTTTTCTCAGATCATTACATTTACAACTAACCCTTTGCTGGGCACAAATGTTGGGTACATTTACTTGCGCAAGTAGGCTCTGGGTTCAGGATGGGGTCAACAGACCTTATCTGTGCCTATAAATGTGGGGTTTGCCTATTAATAGGATCATGGGAACAAAACCCCAGGTACAGACCTGTGCAGAGCAGCTGTGGCAGCCTATGCTGTGAGTAACTCTGCAAAGATGGGATCTGCTGGGGTTTTTCTTTGTCTGTGTTTGCACAACTGAAACACCATGGATCATACTTGCAAAGCCTTTTATTTCTTTTCCCCTCCTGGAAAGCCATATCTGTCTTTATCTTCTACATCAATCTCTCCCTATACTGAGACAGTGAAGTTAGGACACAGGATGGCTTTGTCTGCAGGAGCACATTCAGACTAGTCTTCCAGACTAATTTTCTGCTTGGGTTACTTTCCTAATTATAATTTGTGTTCTCATCATGTAGTGGAAGAGTACATTTTAAATGAGCTTGCAATACACAGTGTAGAATACCAGCTTAATAGCACTGTCCGTAACCTAGAATACCAGTTTTAAATTTGTCATGATGCAAATGCCATAATAATTACAAGTTCTCAAGCCTGTGATCTGTTTTTTTTCCCCAGCTACTTGTAAACTGAAGGTTCAAGTTTCGTTTTCCCACTCCATATGTAAGAGCATTGGGGCAGGATGTTGATCTAACTCCTTAAAATCAGAGCTGTGTATGCTATGGATCATGTTCCAAAACACTGTTAAATATGTGGAAAGAGAAAAAAAAATTACATTGATTATACCTTCTTTAGCCCTCTTATGCTTGCTAATAGGTTTTAAATGGACTGTTTGGGGTTTTTTACTGATTACCATGAAAAAGTGTTTAATTCTCTAAATTAATACTAGAAACATTTTCTGGGAATGGAGAACTAATTTTTATTGAGTGATAGAAATAAGATGCCTGATTCTGTTGAGACTAGAAGAAGAGAAAGATTCAACTCTGACTTAGCTACCTACTCCTGGGAAACAGTTTCATGCAAAAATTTTCAGGGGATTCTTATTCTATTGAGTACACTGAGAGGCACTTTAAAATTGCAGAACCATGCACAAAAAAAGAATGTGTTTAGGGAAAAGAAGTCATATATATTGCTTACGAATTTATTTGGATATGTTTATTTGCACACCTTACCTAGGCTGGGGTACTTTATCATAGCTTCTACCTACAGGTACATCACTGAGACAGGGTTTTATAACAAAATTGGCCATGTTGCCTTTGAGAGTGGTCACAGGAAAGCCAGATTGTTTCCTACCCTAAGGAATTGTATCCTGCTGTTGTCATAGAGCAGGATAAATGGCATTACCCACACTGGGTGTGATACTTGTGATGTGAGGGAGAGAAGGAGCTCAGCTTCCATGTCTCCCTGGTCCCACTTTGCAATCTGTTGAGATGAGATTACATGTTTGGATCTGGTTGGTCCCTGAATGCTGATTTAGACCTCACCCCTTGTAGCCTTGTAGGCAAAATCTCAGTGCTGCCCTGGTGGGTAATAGTTATAGATCATTAGTTGCAAGACTAATTCACTGTGAAAGTGCCTGATAGCCTGAACACTTGTCCCAGTGCAGCCATACTCATTTGAGGGTTTTTGCATGAATGTTTTCCCTTGAAATACGGATGTTTTGGGTTGTGTTGCGAAAGACCTGATTATTTTGGCCCTTTGTGTGCCCCAAGCACAGCTATCTCCCTGACAGATGTGAGAGGGGTGCTCTCTATGTTGCAGAGAGCTCAGAGGAAGGATGGTGGAACGTTTTCCCAGCCTGCCCACTTCAGGTGTGACAGGAAGAAAAACCAGCTCTGGGGTTCCACTGCTACCTGAGGGAAAACAGAAAGAGATTTGTCCCTTCATCTCTCAGTAACCACGGGAATATTCCCCTCATCCAGGCTGCCAAAAAACACCCAGCTGATGCTAGAAATTAACTGGGGAAGAGCATGCGACATCTCTCCCCGCTAGGCATGGCAGGACAGGGGAATGCAATGGTCCCCAGGAAAGTGTAGCTCAGCATTTCAATCATCTCCCCAGACTTGAGCAGCTGAGCTGTGGAAATCACTTTGACGTAAATCTCTCAGCAGCTTTTTTGTCTGAAATAAATGGTGCATAAAGGAAATGCAAAATTGTTTGGTGGACAGGATTATCTATGTGTTTACCGCTCTCAGCACTTTTCTTTTGTCTTTTGACTATGTAGTTCCCGTTGCTGTGAATAGCTGTGCATGGAGCTAAACTGCTGAACACAAGCAGAGTGTGAGAGAGCTCGCTCTCTAAACCTGTGACAGCTCTGCACTTGTGATTGCAGAAAATGTCAAGTTAGAAGAACTACTACTAGTATAAAGTAATTATTTTTCATTTCCAAGGTTGTCTGTTCAGTGTTAATCCAAACGTAAACTTTCCATAATTCTGCATTACCATACCACCACCACCTCCAGCCCAGATTTTATTTATTTATTACTTTTTCATGTATTTATTTATTACTTTTCATTTCCAGTTGCTGTTTTACATGTACACCTTCACACATACATGCACACAGCTGTGGCACCTCATGGTGGGTTTTTTCAGGGCATTCCATCCCTTCAGCTTGAGTATGTATTATTCTGTTGCCATAACATGCTGATGATATACAATATTTGTACAAAGATTCAAATCAATGTTTATCGCATCAGAGCACAATCATTCAAAAGGGAAGTACAAATCAATAATTCATTAAGCAAGAGAGAAATGAATGGTTTGAATTTGTTGTTCTTCTCCCCTCTAATACTTTCAAAATGAATTGCATTGTTTAAATGAAGTTTGATCACTTTTGGAGTAAATGAGCCTGATTTAATGCATCTGATAGTAGTCAGCACAGTATTCATCATGGGAAAAATAGTAGAAATGCACAATTACCATATACAGTTTCCAGTTTGCCAAAACTTCTTATTCATTAAAAATATTTCATTCTATAAAGAATATGGGTTGGAATGGGATGGAGGGGATGTTATATAGGTTTTCAACTTGAATGAAATAGCTTTTTTAAATATAGATAAAATTATTCATTTCAAGTTGGAGCTCTTCATGTTCAAAAAGCTTGTCTCATGAAAAATGAATAGAGCTACTTTGAAATAGAAACATTTACTCTTTTAAAAAATGGCTATATTCAATCTAGAAAATGTTAAGAAGTGTAACACTAGGAAAAATTAAAGAAGTTTTCCTAGGGGTTTCAATTTTTGCCTGAAACAACCAGAGGGATAGACATAAATATGTGACTGCTAATCAGCTCAGTATTTTTTTTCCCACTGGCAATCAGCTCTTCATTTCCTTGTTGTGCTTGGAAGAACAAACCCCACCATTCTCTGGTATCATGTATATGTTGAAACTGCAGGAAAGTCCCAATTCTCCTTCTCTGAACCTGTCCAAACCCACAAGAAAAGCAGGTGATCTCCCACATTGGAAGATGGGCTAAATGAATGAGCCCCGGCAATTCAGATGCACCTGTAGCCCTCCTAATTTCCTAATTCACCAGCAATAAAGTGGTCACTGCTGATGACACAGGGAATTCCTTGTGGTTTTAAAACACGATGACAGAGTATCCACCAGGAACCACAGAGAATTAGCAGTTGCTTTCACTGGGGATGGTTGTCATCTATTGATTGGTTTTCATTGCCTGAGCTCAATGACGCTTTTATTTATGGTGACATAGTTTATGATTGCTTATTTATCTGCTGTGTGTAAGATGAGTTAAGAATCAAATTACCATATCTACTAAAATGGTAAATTGGATTCTGGATTCTTGGAGAAGATATTTTATTCCCAGATATATAACAAAATTCAGCAGAAAAGAAAAAAAATACCCATGCTGGCCTTGAAATCTTCCAATTTCTACGCTTTGATATCTCCCTCACTGACATGATGGTTTCCTCTCTGCTTGACTTTTGGTCCATTCTGATGGCCCTGTGAGGAATTTATTTTCAAAATTCTACCTTCCCTATAAAATTCTGCCTTCCAATCTAAAACTTAAAACAGGGGCTGAAATCAGCACAGCTCTCTGTGAATTATTTGCTTGAGGAGTCAGATGTAATTCAGACTGGGTTCATGGTGTGGTTACACAAATGCAGAGAAGAAAAACCCAGTAAAGGCTGTTAGAGTTGTATAGCTCTGGGCAAACAGGTCCTTGAGTTAAGTCACCTACATCATGTTGGGGAGGGATGAATTTAGGTTTCCCCTGCTGTCATACTCTTCCCCATGAAGAAAAGAAAAACAACCAACCAACCAA
>VZTX01020350.1:0-12145 GCA_013400915.1 Pardalotus punctatus
TTTTTGACAGCTGTTTGCTGTTTGTTCCAGAAGATCACCTGAGTATACAAATAACTGGATAAAAAAATGACAACACAGGGTAATACTACTTGTATTCTGGCCAAAAAAAAAAAAAAAAAAGACAAATCTAGGCAGAGACAGATTTTCAGTCTCCTTTAATAAGCAAAGTTGCATGCAATGCATTCATTGACAGTTTTTCTTGGCATGTAACTATTGCCATATCCATATTTAGGCAAGAGAGCAAAGGTGTTTGTGGAAAAGAATACCACCTTTGGTTTTAATAGGCATAAACACTAACCAGCACAGATGGCTGGAGATGTTAAACTGTACCCATTGCTCTTTGGCATCTTCAGACTTTTAGACTTTATGGAGGAAGCAGGAAGAGTGTGGAGCTGTTGAAATATTTTCAGATTTTTTCTCTGTCAAGAGACACTTTATTAACAAAAATTTGAATATTCTTATTTTAAACAAATGACAGTGCTAATACTCTTAAATATATTCAAAACTGCATTAGATGAAGAAATCAAAAAAATGTGCAATTCAAAGAAATAAACACTCCTCTCAACACACAATTTTAATGATGCCCAAAAACACATGATCTAATTATTTTGCACTCTTTCACATGATTGAATCAAGCAAACACCCAAGATTTTCTTTCCAAATGGTCAGAAAGCAAATGTTATTCTGCTGTGAAGAAAAACTAGTCCTGCACATCAACAATATGACCCTTATATTTATCCAGAAAACTTTAATTCCAAAGATCCACCTCTTATTATAATACTGCAAATACAAAACAAAAACCACTAGACCATTACCTCAATCAACAATGAATTTTTAACAGACGTTATTTAACATATCTCACCTATGGAAGAAGATTCTGTGGTTACAATCATTTATATTGCTACAGAGAAATTAACAAAATATTTATTCTTTATGTAAATATTCAAACTCTTCAGCAGATCGGGGTTACTCTTAATGAATTCCCTTCCTTAGGGAAGAACAGAATTTTGTCTAGTGTGTTCACAGCCATTCCTGAAAATTAAAGAATGGAACAAAGTGCAAATCTGATTTGCACAAAACCAGCAGAATTACAGCTTTGTTCATCTTTGGAAATTATTGCCTGAGTGATGCTTCAATGCTTATGCAGATGAAGTCATGTTCCATGGCCTTTGCAACAACATAACATAAAAGATGTTAGGAAATAAATATACTCATTTTGCATACCCGTGTATATATCTTCAATCTTTACCTGAATATTCATTCTATTTTGCAAATTTATCTTGAAGAGCTTCACTTGAGGCTTTTTTTTAACTTCTGGAAAAAAACAAATGGGAAATGCTTTAGCTGTACATGCTGTATCTCCCTCTCCTTTGTGGAGAGTGGTCAAAGGAATTGTGAACATGTAAAACAGCTGCACCCTATTAGCAAGCTGTCAGATGGATGCAAGCCAGTCACTTTGAACAAATGTCCACACCCTTGATTCTTCACAGCAAAGTTTCGCATGCCCATTTCATGAGCAGATGTGTTATTGTAATCACACATAAAGCGGCCATTCAAGGAAAAAGGGAAAAGTAAAACAATCCTAGAAATATAATGTCTTGATTGGAGTGGACTAGCAACATCCACTTTCATAATATAATGAAAATGGTTTATGTCGTTCTAAGGAAGCATTTGAGTGATGTCTTTACAGAGTGATTTGCCCAGGCACAGTGGGAGAAGAGACAATTTTGATGATGGTAAATTGCAGTTTTGAAAGCCTTGTTTTCTCTATGATGGACTGTGATGGTCTCCCTTCTGCATATAAGATGGAGCTCAGGGAGATGAATCCCACTTTGGAACCCCTTGAAGCTGTGTTGGGGAGTCAGGTACAGCCAGTCATCCCAGAGAGGCAGTGCAGACATCTGCAGCAAGGGAGAAGCCAGGCTGCCCCCATCATTAATAGACATCATTAATAGACATAGTGTGATTCATATGGCCTATTTTAGCTGCCTACCCATGCATAAGAAGAATTATTGCTGAGAAAAATGGCTATGTTTGACAAAATGATCCCCACTCCTGGTTTCCCTTTGCTGACATCTGATGGATTGCAAATTTAAAAGCCATCTATGGAGTTCTTAATTTTCCAGTATGATTAAATGTTTCATGCCTTAATGATTGTCAGTTGCAAAATAGTTGTCGTTTGGGATCTGGTCTTGGCAATTTAGCTGCAGATTCCAGTGGAGCTCTTGCATCAAAACCTAACTCTTCTCCCTTAAAGTGAGTGCTTGAATGCCTTTAATCCAGCCAGAGATAGCAGCTGTCGGTCTCGCTATGGCAGAAACGGCAAAAAGAGGGCAGACTCGGGCAGGAAGCTACGACGTAGCCCCGTCTAGGGAAACCCTAGCACCCTCTCCCTAAAGCAGATAGTCGCTGTCCCCGATCGACGGGCGGAAGAGGCCAAAAGGGCCAGCGTCTCACACCCCTAGCCAAGCGTCGGTCAGCCCCACCGCCTCTCGACGTACTACCCTCAAGTGCCAAAAAGACCCCAAGCACCAGGCATGACTCCCAGTTTCTCGTTTCCCCGGGCTGAGTCATTACCATCGCATGTGAGAGTGCTTGGCCATGACTTTTGTTTGTTAATTACCCCTATTTGTCTCCCGTTCCCCTCACAGCGTCTTCCATTCAGATGGGACAGAATTCCCTGAAAAATCCAACCCCACAACACACACAAACGTAGGGGGTTTCCTACAACTGCAGACTTTACAAGCTAATTTAGAGCAGAATGTCCTACAGGACATGACATCACCCAAAAAAGGGGGAGGAAGAAGCACAGATTAAACAGAATCCTTCAGTATCCTTTGCTGTTTTCACACCGTCCTTTTTCCCCCACATCTCCTTCAGGACAACTTTGGGGTTATCTTAAAGTATATATTTCATTTCTGAGGAGAGATGGCTGAAATTGGGTCTCCTGGATGTATTTGCATTAGGTTCAATGTTCTAAATCCCAAGAAAGCCCACTGCAGCCTGCAAGTGCCTTGGATGGGTGCTACATTGTCATGTAGCATCTTCCATTGAGCCTTACAGCAACCTAAAATAATAACCAATAACAATTCTATAATTAATTACCACTAATAATGATAACCCTTTTTATTCAGATGTCATGGATGACTAGTGTCTTTGCCAGATAAGAGCTTTTCCTGGAGAAATCTGCTGCCTTTCTGCACTATTTGCCTGTCACCCTTGTTCTGTTCTCCTGCTTGACAGAAATATTTCCTCCAAAACAATGTTCTCCCTGGAAGAGAGCATGTTAGTTCAAGGAAATGTCAAATAGCCTAATTCAAGCACTTAGAGAAAACAGACATAAAATTGAGACTAATAGTGTAAATAGAGAAATAAAATTATACTCCAGCAAATAAAGAGGGAAATCAAGAGACATGGTGGAGAGTTACAAACAGCTAGACACCCATTACATGTCTGTGCTGAAACACAGCTGTTCTTGTTGGAAACAATGTAACTTTTAAAATTTTTATTTTATTTCTCTAGTCAGGCTAGGTTTGCCTTTGCCTTGGGGAAAGAAATTTTTAAAGTTTTTTTTAAGGGATGCAGCACCACTCTAGGAGATGAGCTTAACATATCAGCAGACTGGGAGCAGCCCAAAAGATACCCAAAAAGATAAAGACCATCAATGGAACATCAACAGAAAATCAACAGCCATCCATAAATATCTACCCCAGACACTGTGTCTGGCAGAGTTGAAGACATCTAGCCCGGAAAGGACTGATAAGAAAATCAAGGAGTGAAAATCTAATTAGCATCAGAGGTGAAGAAATTAGGATCCAATAGGAAACCAAATACAAAGGGTTATGCAACTTTAGACCAATGAATATTGAACCAATACATCTCTACGGATTTTGACTGTATAAAGTTTGGAGGAAAGACTTAAAAAAATTTGTGTCATGGAATGATTCTCTCTGCACACTTGGGCTATGTGTGGATGAAATTATTTCTGTGGCACATCCTGGCCAGAACAACATCCTGGCCAGAAAATAAAGTAATGCCTTGACTCTCTAAAATTAAAAATGTTGTTGGAGGGTTTTTGTTTATCCTGCTGTTTTGGTGACATTCTCAGTAGGAGATACACATCTACCCACAATGTCACACAAAACTCATTATACTAATTTTCATTTTTAGGTACCACAGCATTGGCAGGGACTGACATCCCCACTTTTCCATCCGGTATCAGTCTCTCCCAGAAAGGTGGATCGCTGCTGTGGAAGGTGTCCCAGCCACAGGTGACAGGTCCAGGTGTGGTGTGATGCCAAGCACTCTGTACCCCCAGACACATGCTTAGAGAAAGGACATTTGGTAACAGCAGGAACTAACAAACCGGAACTAAGAGGGCTAATATTTTCGATCTTTACCACACATAAAACACCACAGGCTTTTTGGTGTTTTGTTTGTTTTTAGTGTGATTTTGTTTTAAATGCTTCCATTTGTTCATGTAGTGAAGAAATGCAGCAATGAAATTTAGGGTGGGTAAGTAAATGATGCTTTTTAGCTATAAATGCCCTCTGACTTCTGGCCCCATGGGAGCAAGGAGGAACAGCTTGGACATAAAAAAAATATCATTTGGGGATGAGTGTTTTATTTTAGCAGATTTTGACTAAAAAACTCACATTAAACTAACTGAAAAAAGTGAAGAGGTTTTTATTTGAGTAGTTTCACTGACCTGGTGCACAGTTCAACCCTATGAATCTATTGTATCAGGGCAAAGAAGATGGTGAGCAGCAAGATGAAACTTTGTGAGCTGGCTTGATTGTCAGAAAGGAGTGGATGGAGCTCACTCAACTCAGGTGGAAGGCTCAGCTGATGTCCAGGACTGTGAAAGAGCAGCAGAGGGAAGAGAATGCTGAGCGAAGATATTGTACTCTGACTTTTCTACTGAACCATCAAATGTCCTGCAAAAAGAGAGGAAGAATAGCAGCTGTCAGTGACAGTGTTAAGCATGTTTCTTCAGTATATTTTCTTCAGGTTATTATCAAGTCCAGTTTCAACCAGCCATCTCCTTGAATAGCTGCAGAATTATGACTGGTGGAATGGAGTGTCTGTTGGTAAGCAAATCACATGTTTCTGAAGAAACCTGGATTACAACATGCAGGATCAGTATAAACACACATTTGAAATAACAGCATGTTGAAGTACACAGATTAACCTGAAAATGAAACTTGTGGAAAAGGTTTGGCTCTGATATATCTTCCTGGGAAGAGAGGTCATGAGACCACTCTCAATGATTTTTCAAGAGCCTTGGTAATCTGGAGTGTTCCCTGTTGACTGGAAGCTGACAAATTTTTGCCCATTAAAGAAGGGCAAGAAGATAACTCTGGATACTACAAGCCTGTCAGTCTCCCTTCAGTGACTGTTAAAATTATGGAGCAGATTATTCTGGAAGTTACTGAGAAGAACTGAAAGTCAAAGCAGGCAATGGTCACACCCATCACAGGTTCGTGAGGGGAATGTCCTGCCTGACAAACTTAATTTCCTTTTAAGACAAGGCTCTCCACCCAGCTAACCCAAGAAGGCCAAGACATGAAATATTTTTAGATTGCAGTAAAGCTTTTAATACTGTCTTTCACAATATCCTTCTGGATAAAATGTCCAGCACACAGATGGATAAACACGTAATTGGATAGATGAGCAAATGGCTCAAAGGGAGACATCAAATTGATGACCTGTCTTAAGGGGTTCCACAGGGCTCCATTTTCAGCTCTGCACTCTTCAACATCTTCATAAATTACTTTGATGCAGCATTTGAAGGTACACTACGTTTGCTGACAACACTAAGTTGAGAGGAGCTGTTGACTCCATCGAAGGCAGAGTCCCTGCAGAGAGAGGGCCAAGCAGAAAAGCAGAATTCACAAATGTCATTGGTGCGCAGTGTCAGGTGACACAGACCAAGAACTGTCCCACTGGGAAGATCAGAGACTAAGAGCTGTGCCAGGGAGAAGACAACAGCAGTGAAGAGCTGTCACAGGAGAACTGGGAACGCATCACCACCTACACAGTCTATGTCAAGTCTTTGTGGCAAGAGCTCTTTCAGAATCCTCACGCTTCTCCCCAGGAGAATTCCAGCTGTCCAAGCAACATTGGCAGAGAGGTGGCATGAAAGGCAAACAGCAACCTACACAGAATGTCCCCTGCTCTGGCAGGTCCCACAGATGCTCTCCACACCAAAGGCCCTCCCTCTCCAGGAGGGCACACAGGGCTGTGCGCAGGGCATCCTGGACCCTCAGCGTGGTGGGACTGCCAGCACCTGTGGGCCCCAGACATGGTGGTTGACCTTGAGCCTGCGCAGTGCCCCGAGGGATTGGCATGGAGTGGCACACATGGGATGGGTACTAGGACAGTACTCCAGGCATTCACCTGCCCTGAGGGCATTGCACTGCCCAACCACACTTGACCATGCTCTGGATGGGTGCAAATTATTGAACTTCACAGTGGTCATTCTCCTAGTGGAAGAATGACTTCCACTCCCCAAATCAGGACAAAAACATTTCTGGTTTAATATATGCAATATAACTTGGCAAAGTTGGAAAATCACAGTGGATTCTTGCAGCCGCAGTGTCTCTGAGTGTTGAGCTCAAACAATAATCTCCTAAACAAGACATTTCAGGGTCTATTTGAACACCTAAATGTTGAGGCACGTGTAAAAAAACCCCTGTATTTCTGCACAAAAGACAAATACTTCTTAAGTAGAGAAGACGAAGTTCACTCTCACCTCAGTCAACTCTGCTTTTCCATGAAACTTCATGAATATTATTTTGCAGTCAAACCCAATATATGTATGGGGTCTTTTTAAAAATTATTTGCTTTCACATAATTTTGCAATTATTGCATTTTTTAATTTATGTTTTATGATAGGCTCTGACCAGAAATTTTCTTTAAGGTGTGATCTGATGACTTTGGAAAGCCAGAGCGCAATGCTGTTCAGCCTGGAGATTAGGGTTGCATACTGCAGGCTGTCATCTCATACTTTTACCACCTCTGCTCTGAAGGTGAAGGAAAAGAATTGAAAGAAACTTGGGGCAAAAAGCAAACAGATTTTAAAGGAGAAACCAAGAAGACCTCACAGGAGACTCTGAAAACTGGAAAGTGAAAACTGGCTGAAGAAAGCCAGAAGACAGGAAGGAATACCTCCTCTTTGATATATATTAGCAAAAACTGCTGGATAAAAGTGGGAGAAGTGCCATAGGTGCTTTCTGAAATACACAGAATACATGACACAGCCTCAAACACTGATTTTATTCATGTAGAAGTGACTGGTCATGTTACTCACAACTGGCTCCTCTGTGATAAGGCTGTTCCCTGCAGATGAGCACCAGTAAAATATTTACACCATACCTCTGCATCCTGCATTCTGGATAAGCAATACACACACACTGAAAAAAACCCCAACAAACTACTCCAGGGGAGTTTAAGAGAGTGTTAAATTATTTCATAGAGATTATTTTTTGTCTGCCTCCGCCTTTAAAGCCAAATTCCCTAAATAATTATCAGTCAAAATACAGCAAGCTGAGAAAGATAAAAATAACAAACATGTCTTTTCTAGCTATGCATATAGGAGAGTCTTACCATGGGTTTTTGAGAGGCTAGAAGCACATTACAAATTCTTTTAGGAAAATCCCTTTTACACAGACATAAAACTCCTACTTTTATCCTCAGCTAAGGTGTTAGTTACTAAAATCATTACATCTGGATATGTGGAAGATTTGCAAGCCACAGAAGAAATGTCTTTGTTTCTTGGTCATGTGCAGACATCACTCATACCTGTGGGAGAGGGGGAATTTCCTCATTTTGAAGTGGTGAAATTCTGAGGTTTTTTTAGCAAGTCCTGAAGGAGATCAACCTGTAGTTAGCAGAAAGGTTATGTGATCAGAAACCTGCTCATATCTTATTTTTAAAGGTTTTTTTCAAATGTATTTTACCTGTTTATTTGTTAACTCCTATATCTCAAGTGAAACTGTGAAGGTTGCAAGAAAGAGATTTGCCCATCAATGACAACTATTTTTTATCTAACAGTTAAATGCATATCCTAACTATGTGCTGGTTGAACTGCCTTACACTTTCTGCAAAAATCAGGGTGACGAGGATAATAGCTTTGGGCTCAGGAAGAGCAAATCCCATCATGGTGATGGTCAATCCATGCAAAGACAGGACATAAATGTCCCTCTCATGGGCTTTATTTGAGGTATCTGCTCAGCCCCACTGACTCTTCAGGTGCTCAAGCACTTTTCTTAAAGCTAAGCAAGTCCTCAAATATCCTTTCTGAAATGGAGATGCTTTCCTGAGTTGCAGTCTTCATCTATTGAAAAAAAAACAACCTTGAGAGCATTGCAAAAACATGTGAATAGGAAGCTATGCATCATGTATTCTAAATTAGCTTCTGCCTCCCCAGGATTAACATAATTCACTGGTCATTTCATTTCCTCAGATTATGTGAAGAAGGAAGACCAAAAAGGCAATCTAATGAATTAGTAACTCAAATGGTTGGGAGGGAAGGAAGGAAGGAACCCCCAACCCTGTTAAGGTACTATGCTGAACAAGTTTTATAAACCACACAATGTCTGGGAAAAGTCTTTGGACATTGTATGCCTGCATCTTTATTATCTGAAAATGGCACACCGTGGGTAGGTACTTTCTGAGATGATTTTGTTTTGCCTTGGCAAAATGCCTGCTGCCTGTCAGGCTGGGCAATCATGGCTCAATTTTTCACTCATATTACCTGTCTGTGCCCATTTTTTAATTGTTTTTGTTTTAATTTGAAACACACTGGGGAAATTTTGGACTTTTCTTGATATTCTTTTACTTCTTATTGTGATTGCACCAAGGTATTGATAATGATGGACTTCTTGATAACATATTAATTGCAAAGTTCACTCTCTTCCTGCCAGGGATAGTTTTGCTGTGGTCCTTCTGCACTGATTTAGAACTCCTGCCTTTGGATTGAACCCATCACTTGCAGACTGCTAACTGGAAACACTCTATTTTAAACAGATATTCCTACTTCTAAAGTATGTCAGGAAGTCAAGTGTGATTACTTTACAATCAGGAGTCCTGTGCTCCTCCCTGAAGCCTTGTGTGCAGTGTGGAAAGCCTGATAATTATCAGCGCTGCACACACATAGGTCAAATGTGGAATCGCTTTGTTGTTTCTTGACCTAGCATGATGTAGAGGGAAGGGGTGGAAATCTTCACAGCAGCATCTATTGTCCCTAAGGTGAAGTAATTTGCCATGCACCATTTCTTACTCTGTGTCTGCGCATGTTCCTTCATAAGACAATTTTGACAAGTGCCTTGCAGGACTCAGGATTTGCATTGGATGGCTCAGGAATAGGTGTATAGGAAGGGTGATGTTCATCACTAAATAAATGGCTGTGAAGGGAATTAGAGGGCTAATAAGATCTGATAGAAAAATGAAGCTTTTAGTTAAATTTTGTGAATGGAATACCACCGGATTAAAACAATCCTGTTATTTTAAATTATCTGTGAGGCTTTGGGTAGAGCCTAATAACCACCAACCTGTGATCTCTTGCCATCTCTGTGACTCTGAGAGCAGTTGTGCTGTTCCTATAAAGCATACAAACCCATCTCTCTGCAGCTTCCTCTTTTTACCTCCTTTTCCTTCCACTGCCCCTACCTGGCTGTAAAGGTGATGTCTCTGAAGCTGAAAAATATAAGAAAGTACCCAGCTCTCAGCTCTGGGCACTGTTCTTGGCCTGTGGATAAACATCTTCTCCGGTTTTCCAAGTCCTGATGCTCCATGTCTCCCCTCTCCATCATGGTCTATCATAATGTCTCCTGTTGTGGGCAAAGAAGGTTCTGATCTCAAAAAAAAAAGTAAAAAAACTAGAGGTTTTTCTGTAGGTTTTGGGGAACAAAGAAAGTTACACAAACCTGCAGTGATTTACTGCTTATTCTTGGCATATGAAGCAACTTACATTGTTCAGGAATTATGATTGCAATTACAGAGCTTGGTGGCTGGAAGGAAAAAAAAAAGCCAGTTTAGGGTGACCATCACAGAAGGTACCAGGATGGCCATTGCTGTCCACACACAGTGCAGCGCCAGGCCCATCCTGATAAAGGGCTCATGGAGGAAAAGTCATTTTGGGACACAGCTGCTGCTTTGAGGAAGGACATGAGGAGACTGGATGCTTGGTACGTGTAGTTAGTGATAAGTTTTGTCTTGGTACAGGTTAAATTCGACTGGCTCACAAGAAAAATTATTGGTGGCTTGATACCACTGCCACAGTCACAGCTTGAGGTGCAGTTTAGCTGTATAGGGCTGTAATGGGAAGAAAACTCATGTGCAGGGTTGCCCTGTGAGTTGCCATCTTTTATATGTGAAGGTCAGCTGAGAGTGCCACACACACACACACACTCACTCTCACAAATTCTGTTAAATTTGTTCACTGAATCATGAAACATTTTACAGCAAGACACACCTGTGGAGGCTGTGTGATCCAGCCCTGCTTTCAAGTGGCTCAGTCAGGTTGTGTGGGGCCACATTCATCTGAATTCAAAAGAGTTCCCATGGTAGAAAGGCTGCAGCTGACCTGGAAAACTTGCTACCTCAATGGAAATAAATAATTAATAATTTTTAAAATTTTTTTTTCTTTTATTTTNGAAAGAAAGAAAGAAAGAAAGAAAGAAAGAAAGAAAGAAAGAAAGAAAGAAAGAAAGAAAGAAAGAAAGAAAGAAAGAAAGAAAGAAAGAAAGAAAGAAAGAAAGAAAGAAAGAAAGAAAGAAAGAAAGAAAGAAAGAAAGAAAGAAAGAAAGAAAGAAAGAAAGAAAGAAAGAAAGAAAGAAAGAAAGAAAGAAAGAAAGAAAGAAAGAAAGAAAGAAAGAAAGAAAGAAAGAAAGAAAGAAAGAAAGAAAGAAAGAAAGAAAGAAAGAAAGAAAGAAAGAAAGAAAGAAAGAAAGAAAGAAAGAAAGAAAGAAAGAAAGAAAGAAAGAAAGAAAGAAAGAAAGAAAGAAAGAAAGAAAGAAAGAAAGAAAGAAAGAAAGAAAGAAAGAAAGAAAAAAAGAAAGAAAGAAAGAAAGAAAGAAAGAAAGAAAGAAAGAAAGAAAGAAAGAAAGAAAGAAAGAAAGAAAGAAAGAAAGAAAGAAAGTTCTGAGGATCTATCTGTTCTTTCCTGGTATTGCAGGGTAGACAAAATAAAAATAGGAGAAATAGTTTCTTGGGAAAAAAAATTAAAAGGAAAAGTATAATAGCTTCTTCTCATGAGGAGCCAAGTTTTACCAGAAGGTATCAACCAAGACAGCAGCAAGAAGTGAATTCATCCCAGCTCCCTTCCACCCATGTTTCTCTTTCAGAGTCCTGCACAGGTTCCCACAGCCACTGTCTTATGTAGAAAAATAATAAAAAAAGTGTTCACCTCTCTGCGAATTCAGGTTTATTAGCTACTTTCTGGTGTTCTGTTTTTTTTCTCCTTCTTCTTAGTTGCCCTTTTGAAAAAGACATAAGAATTGGCCTTTTGTAGCCTCTTTTTAAAGCGGATTAAATTCAACAGAGCAAAATACATAAAAGAGAAAATATCTTTTTTGTTAAATGGTTTCTAAGATGATAACCACAAAACAAAAATTACAAAAAAAAAAAAAGGAAAAAAGCTCATCTCCATTTTAAACTTTTTTTTTTGGCTGTAAAATGCATCTTTGGATTCTATACATTTATAACAGCACTATTGATCACATTCATTGTAACAAAACTGAAAATTTAATTTCTTTGTGATAAATTCATTGTAACTAAAGTTTTTCATTTCAGATGCATGCATATTTAAATATCCATTACTAATCTTAATGCATGAATTTTACATACAAAGTTAACCAAAATTAAACACAATTACAGTTACAAAGGGGAAATATCTCTTCACACAGCTGAAAGTCTACAAGCANCAAATTCTGTTAAATTTGTTCACTGAATCATGAAACATTTTACAGCAAGACACACCTGTGGAGGCTGTGTGATCCAGCCCTGCTTTCAAGTGGCTCAGTCAGGTTGTGTGGGGCCACATTCATCTGAATTCAAAAGAGTTCCCATGGTAGAAAGGCTGCAGCTGACCTGGAAAACTTGCTACCTCAATGGAAATAAATAATTAATAATTTTTAAAATT
>VZTX01020351.1:804-12375 GCA_013400915.1 Pardalotus punctatus
ACAGAGGGAGCGGGTGGATGGGGTGTGGGGGGGGGGGGGGGGGGGGGGGGGGGGATGCTAGGGGTAGACAGGGTTCCCCATCTTGGAGTTAACGTTATCACCGGCCCTACAGCCCTACAGATCTATAGGGTAAGGCTGGTTCCATGGGAGCTGGCACACCTGGTTGCTTGGAGACAAGGGAGGTTGGAAATGCTTCTTTCAGTAAACAGCCAGCCGGGAACAAAACCCCGAAGGCTAAAAATAGGAAGGCAAGATATGGAAATTAAATAAAAATCCTTGCCCCCCTCCCTCCCTGGGGCACAGCGATGCACCCCAATGTCACCGACGGGCACTCCAATAGATGATTGGAGAGGCTGGAGCGGGGGGTGTATCCCTGAACCTATGAATGTGTCCCCTCCTCAAGGTGTTTGTCCCCACACTTGGTCCTGCGTGCTGGTCCCAGTCCTGCAGCATCGACTGGACCAAATTTCATGCCTGCAGCGGTGGGGGAACTAACTCAGTGTGAGGCAGTGTGTGGGGTTACATCCCATGTTGCCCCATGTGGGATCAGACCCAGTCCCCGGCACATTCCCTTTCGGGTCCGAGGGACACAACGGACTGGGGGAAATCCTGGCAGAGGAGGGGACAAACGCCCCCTGGCCTCTGGCTGGGACTTTACCGCAGGCAGGAGGCTGCCGGGTCACATCCTGCTGCCATTTGCTTCCACCTGCCGCTCTTAGCTCCGCCGGCAGCGTCTCTCCCCATCCCCATCGGCATCTTGCCACCAGCGCGTCCCCGTCCCACCAGGGTTGGCCGGGGGGGGCCATGGGGAGCATCCTCCCCTCCCCACAGGCAGCCTTCATCCCAGGCTGGCTGCCTCCTCCTCCTCCTCTCCCCGCCCGGGCACCTCAGGGCTGGCAGGAGAACAATAGCGAGGAGGATGAGTAAGATGGTCCCCATTGCCTTGGCAACGCACTCCCGCGCTGCCGGCTCGGGAGGAGCCAGGCAGCTGCCTGAAAAGCGCGTTCTCCCTCGGCGGAGGGGGTGCTGGCGCAGGTAGCACGGCACCCCCTCCCCGGGCGCCGTGGCCCACCTCCCACGCCGCACGGGCAGCGCCACGTGAACGCACACCGGGCTCCCCCACAGCCGCCGGCGCCCGCACACGCGGAGCGGGCAGCACACGCACCCCGCGCTCGGCTCAGCCCGAGCCTGGCTCCGCAGCTCTCCGGGGCCCGGTTGGGTCAGGGAGCAGAGGGATGCAGCTGGCAGGGGCTGGTTCGGGATGGGATCCCTGTGGCACTGCCCGGCAGGAAGGCGAGGGGTTTCCCACGGCCTCTCACAGCCACGTCACCTTCACACATGGCTGCCCACGGTATTGGCGGGCAGAGATGTCAGGTGAGGAGGTGGTGGAGTGTTGGCAAATGGCAGTGGCAGGGAATGCCCAGGGGCACCGGGATGCCCGGGGGCACCAGGATGCCATCTCCAGCCACAGCCGTGCATCCTGTGCTGTCCCCCAAGTCATGTCAGCAGCAGGAGGACCCTCAGCATTCCCAGAGCTCTGAGTGCCTTGGGATGACAAGGATGTTACCCAGAGATCCAAAAGCACCAAGCACCCTCTAAACAGCACTGCTTTTCCAGCTGCCTTGGTGTGGATGTGCTGGGGGGTATCTGATGCCTGCCAGCACCCTCTGTCCCAGGCACCCCAAAAGACAGGCCCTGCCTCAGCCCTGTGGGATGGGAGAACATTGCATCCAGGATGCTGTAGCCCAGTGGCCGAGAACATCATCCAGGGTACTCCTGGGTACACACAGGAATATGGCCCCAGGACCAGCTGGGGGCAGAGGCAGGGACAGGGGCACAGGGAAGCCCAGTTCTGCCAGCTGCTCTGTGCCACTGAGAGGGGTCGAAGCATGGTGTCCATCAGCCAGAGCTGGGTGGTGACACTGGGGAACAACCCAGTCACACGTCTGATCTCAGCACAGGATGAGGGAGAGCTGTGGGAAAGCACCAATGTAGAAAATCATAGAATCAGTGAATGGTTTGGGTTGGAAGGGATCTTGAAGATCATCTAGTTTCAACCCCCAGCCATGGACAGGGACACCTTCCACTAGACCAGGTGGCTCAGAGTCCCATCCAACCTGGAACACTTCCAGGGATGGGGCAGCCACAGTTTCTCTGAGCAACCTGTGCCAGGACCTCACCACCTTCACAGGGAAGAATTTCTTTCTGATATTTAATCTAAATCTACATTCCCTCAGCTTAAAGATATTCCTCGTTGTCCTATCATTCCACTCCCTTGTAAAAAGTCCCTCTCCTGCTCTCCTTAGGTGCTGGAATGGGCTCTAAGGTCTCCTCAGAGCCTTTTCTTGTCCAGGTTGAACAGCCCTAACTCTCCCATCCTGTCTCCATAGCAGAGGTGCTCCTGCCCTCTGATCATCAATGCAATGATCTATCGCAACCCGATGCTGCTGTTTCAGAAGAGCCTTTCCTACAGTGCCTCTGTGCCTTTGTGGTAGAGAGGCAGGGACTCTTCACTTCTCTTTCCTTTCCCAGGGGTTCGTTTCAGCAGCTCAATCCATGTCGATGAAGTGAAAGCCCTGGCTGCATTAACGGCACACAAATGCACTGTAGTAGGTAAGTACAAGGGGAACATAAAGAATATGATGACTTGGGCATGGGATGGGGCCATGAGTCAGAAAAGCTCATTAGGTGCTGTGAAAATCAGGTCTTTGGAAGTGCAGGATGCTCCTCTGGGCACAGATGTGTGAGGGCATGTCTTGCTGCAGAATACACCGCTGGCAGCCCAGAATGTTGGTGTTAATCAGGAAGTGTCAAGCATCGTGCTCGTCAGATGCAGTCACTGTGCCTGGGTTGTCATGGATTCAGCTCTGGCTGGTGGCATTTGTGGCAGGCTCAGGGTCCATATCCTGTCCCGCCTTTGGCTCTGCTCCACAGAGGCTTCATGGCTTTAGCAGGGAGCCATGTGTGTGGCGTGGGGATGCGGTGGCCCCTGGCCTGCATTCAGCAACACGATCACAATTGCCATAGTCACTTCCTCCCCCTGGGGAGCAGGTGAGCTGGCAGAGAACATCTGTCTGCCTTACCCAGCCTTTTCCAGATGTTCCTTTTTGTGTTGCCATGGTGGGTGTGAGGATCAATCCAAGGAAACACTCGGTGAGTTCACTCCTCGTTTCCCTGCCGACAGCCCATAACTCACGCTCCATTTGCACAGCCCTCCCTCTCAATGCGATGTGCTTTGACGAGTGGGGGGAGACGTTTGTAGTGAGTAACACTCACCCAGCGACTGTGAAAAGCAGCTTGGGGCGGGGAGAGGGGGTGAACTGTGGTTTATGGGTCGGTGCATCTGACCGGAGACACGTTGAGGGAGCCGGGAGTGGGGATGCTCCCACCACTGCCTGCTGTGCTGGGGGAAGGGGCAAATCAGCAAGGGCTTAGAAGGGCATTGAGCAGAGGGAGCAGGAGTTCACACATCTCTTTTTTTCATTCCAGGGTCCCCAGCTGCTGTGACTAAACTCCCTGGAGCCGTCAGGCAGGGCAGGGCAGCTGCTGGATGCTGTACTGCAGCTCTGTGATTTTTCCTGGGCCCTGTAGTAACAACTGTGTTTTGTTCTTGTACAGGAATATGAGCTCAAGAAAATAACAGAGCCTTTTACTGTAGAAAAGGCCAAGAAGGAGTTTGTAGGTGGTGGTTTTGTCCTGGCTCTGTAAGCAGTGTGTGCTGGCAGCCAGGGGAACAGACAGCAGCTGCCTGGCCAGGCAGGTACAGAGGCTGCCACCATCGCTGCCTGTCACTGCCCCAGTGCTCCACTGGTCCTTCACACTTTACTTTGCCTGCACTGAGAATTTGGGGTAGAGAGACCCTCAGGCTGGTCCTCCTGCTGGGCAGGGGCCTGACCCAGTCATTATTATCCTGCACTCCCACTGCCCAGACACAGGCAGTGGTTTCTTCTGCCTCAGCATGTGATAGCTCAGCGAGTGCTGGTCACAAGGCAAAGACCTCTACACTCCCTCTTGGTAAGGGCCAAGGCCAAGACCCTGTGAAAGCCAAAGCCGTTCATGCCTGAGGGAAGCTGGGGTGGCCCTGGGATATGGGCAGCACCATACATTGGTCAGGGAACTTCTCGGTGTGTCCAAGACCATGACCAGCCCATGGAAATCGCCCAGTTGTAAATACGCTTTTGTTGGAGCTCAACAAATCAGTTGCAAGATGTGACTGATTTTTCTGCCTCCACAGGGCCTGGGATTGATGTGCTGGCCCCTGATGTCAGTCCTGGGGAGTGGGAGACATCCTGGATAGCAGACATCTACACCCACACAGCAGGGCACTGGATAAACTCTGATAGCACCAGTTTGGAGCCTGAGAGCTCGGTGGGACCCTGAGGGTGCCAGCACTGCCTTTTCCTGTTTCCTTCCAGGAAGGACCTTCCCTCTCTTCCCTGCAGACGAGGTCCAGCTCCCAACTGCGGTGAGATGCTTCCCCCTGCTGTAACTCCAGGAGCTCCTGCTCTTGGCTAGGTACTGCTGCCCTGATCCAGCGCCTGCAGCTGCCCATTCCTGAGGCCATTGCCAGGGAAGAATAAACTGGAAAACACGCAGCTGAAGTCCTGCCTGCAGTGGCACTCCGTGTATCCCTCCAAGCCCTCTCTTCCCAAGTCAGTTCCCTCCCATGGAGAAGATGCTTTGAACCAAGGCTGCACCCTGAGCTGCTGCCCTCAGGAATGGCCCTGTCTTTGCTGATCCCTTTTCTTTCCACACATCCTTCTGCTTCACTGATAGAATGAGACGGCTGAAGACCTTGACTACTATGTGGGTAGTTTTGCTGCGTTTTGGGACTGGTTTTGCAGTGTCAGTTTTGCTTCTGGGAGCTGTACCAAGCTGGTAAGTGCTTTGGGGCATACAGTGGAAAATCCTCTGTCCCAGAAAGGAGAGTTGAGCTCCCCCATGGCCCTGCTCTGTGCTGATGCCGTGGCAGCCAATTGCACTCCCTCAGTGTGAGGTGCTGGATTGCTCAGATTGTGCCAGGATGCTGCGTGGTGCCCACCAAGGGACTGTTTCTCACTGGATCTGTTTTCTGTTGGGATTGGCTCTTAGGAACTGAACAGCATGCTGTGCTTGGAACATCACGTCCAGGAGCTCTGGAGGTGATAAAGACAGGATGAGCTGGAAGATGAGCAGACTCTGCTTTTCACTACCCTCTCACCAGCCAAGGAGATCCCTGTCCTGCCAGGTTCTAGTCTCTATCCAGCCAAAACACTCACCAAGAACAGCTACGTTGACGTTTCTATTTGTGCTTTTCAGCAAAAGCTCTTGAGAGGGAGCTGTTACCAGCACAGAGGGTCAGATTAAATGTTTGTACAGCCTCCCTCTCCCCACACCATCTCTGCTCCATGTCACTGTAGGGCTTTGGCAAAGTGGGCTGAACACCTGCACAGGTTTGGAGCCTACTGTATCTGTGTGGGGGACACAGGGCCATTTACAATTCCAGAAGGATCAACACCAAGGCACTATAAGACTATGAGCAGGTGAGTTGGGCCCAGTCATCCCAGTCCCTGTTCTTAAAGGGGTGGTGGTCAGTGCCTGTCTCTGAAATGCCCATAGAGAAGGTGGCTGCCCCTCATGTCCTACAGAGCCCAGCTCTGAGGGCTGTGCTTAACACTGCCAGGCTTGGACAAACAGCAGCCTGGGAAAGTGCCACATCCCCATATCGACACCTTGCCTGCTGTGCCAGAGGGATGGAGAATGAGGCAGAGGTGGCAGGTTACATAATCTGGGGGAAGGAAAGCCCAAGCCCTTCCCTTTGCTGGCAGGGAGCTAGGACCATTGGAGTGACCTTGGCTGGCTCTTCTGCATCCTCAGTCTTCATTGTTGTATCAGATCTTCCCCCAGGGCAGAGGAGATGATGGTCTGGAAGATACTGGGGTGTCATCGTGTCGGCACTGAAAATCACGGGCAGCAGAAAAGAGTGAGAAAAGCAGGGGACTGCTACAAAACCCAGCTTCCTCCCACCACTGTGTTCAGGACTGTCCTACACCATGGAACAGGCAGCTGAGGTACCTGAGGGTCTTTCCCTCACCCATCCTTGTTCTTGGGCCCTTTGCCTCACTACAGAGGCCCTGGGCTGTATTTGAGGGGTGCCCACCCATGGCATCCCATTACCACTCCTGCAAGTCAGCACAAGGCCTGGGTTCTTCTTCCCAGCAACAACTCCATCCATCTTGGATAAAGCCTCATGCTCAGCAGCGCTCCTTGTTGCTGCTGGGTCCCTGTCCCTCTCTCTGTTCCCACACCCCTGTGTACCCCCTTTCCAGGGTTGCTTAGATGAGTCAGGGGTTGCAGAGCTCGATAAGGGGGTCTTGTGCCTGGTGCTTGCACCTGTGGCACTGCCTGCACCCTCCTCATGGGGACCTCTGCCCCCCTTGCCCCCAGACCCTCCTGGCACACACAGGGCTCACAGCGCTCCTCTCTCTAGAAAATTACAACCATGACTGCAAGGTACAGCCTAGGTGTGGACAGAGAACCTGAAGCAGGTGTTCACTGTGTACAATGAGGTCGGCTGCACCCACAGACACAGCACCCAGGGGAGCTGCCCTGCTGAGGGTCACAGGTCTGCTGTGGAGGGGGTGCTGCAAAGAGGAGACACCCTGCTTTCTATAATGGGTTGGTTTGAGCAAGTTCTCTCCCCAGTCTGTGTCTTCCAGCTCTCCCAGGTAGCATCCTGTCTTCCCCCACGCTGCCTTTGCCTCAGCCCCTTCACAGCCTCCCTGGCACGGGGGCAAGCCATACTGCTGCTGGTTTGGGTCTGCTTGCCCATGGATGGCAGAATTGGACAAGGGAGGGAAAAAATGTTCTAGGAGAACAGCGATCCAGCCCCTAAAGAGCTGTCTTGGTCCTTCCAATAACACACAGGGGGTGCTATGAGCACTGCTGCAGCCAGAGCCAGGGTAGGATTTGCTGGCATCAGCAAACCTGTTGTGTGTCCGTACTGACTGCTGCAGCTTCACTCCTCGCTGGCAAAGCTGGTGAGCCAGCACAGGTGGGGGATCTAATCTGATATTCATGGCAGGGAGATGCAGCCCAGCCTCTCACCCTGGCTTGTGCTGCAGTCAAGGGGCTGGAGGCTAGCTGGGGAACCAGGCTGGGTTTGTGGTCCTGCCCTGAGAGAGCTGAAGACCCAGGAAGGACTGTGCTGTGGGGTGGGCAGGACCCTCTGCCATGGTGGACATCCCACAGCCATGTGTGACACCCACCTGCCCTTCAGGTGGTCACACTGCATCGGAGTGAGCCGTCGGTGCCAGCCACATCCCCGGCCCCTTGAGGGGAGCAGGGGTACATAGAAAGAGGGGAAGTGCTGGAGCCCAGGGCTGTGTCTACTCTCGTTCTGGCTTGTGGTACTCAGCCCCACAGGGCTGTCTGCAGATGCAAATGGTGGGGGGACATTGCCTGCACCCCAAGTCTCCACCAGAGTCTGGCTGGAGGCCCAGGGCACAGTGACCTGTTGTGATGCAGCAGCCAGCAGACAGAAAGGCATCTTGTCCTCATGAGCAACCAGTCCTGCCCACTCCCCCAGCACCAGCCCCATTGCTCTTTCCAAAACTACCCCTGCCACCAAAGCACAGGGCCAACCCCTCCCCAGGGACCCCACAACCAGGACCAGGGGGGCTACAGACAAGAGTTGGCTTTATTCACGGACACGGGGGCAGCTGTGTCACTGGCAGCTGCCCTCGTATTGCACATCCAGCGACGGGGGAATATCCATGCCACGTCACAACACAGCGTCGGCACTATGGGACCTCGGGGGGGGCGCGGGCACCGTCACCACCCAGCAGGCTGGGGAGCGGGCTTGGGCGCCAAGGGTTCACAAAGGCAAAAGACCCGTCCACCCATAGATAGAGAGAGATATATATATAAAAAAAAATAGTTCCACGATGACCAGAGCAGAACCACAGGGACACGCGTGCAAGCGAAATGTACAGCAGCCCGCGAGCAGGTAAACATGCTTTGTACACACACAGACACGCCGGGACGCAGCCGGGGTGTATGGCGCTGGGAGGGAGACAGAGCCATAAACCCGGGCTTCACACACACGCTCACACACACACGCACACACACCAGCCCCTGCGGGCAGCACCCACGGCTCGGGCACGCGCCGGGGCTCGGGGGCCTGGACACTGCGGGTGTTTCTCACTGCTAGACATGTTACGGAGACACGGACACGGTCCCTTGGAACGGAACTGGAGGAAGAACTCGTGAGCGAACGGGGCAGGGGAACCCCTGCTCCTCCCCGGCACACAGGCACCGGCCGGGGCCGGCTGGGGAGGAGCAGGGGGCTACCGGCGGTTCGTTGTGCTGCTGGTGGAAGAGGCAAGGATGGGGGTCCATTATGCCTCTGGCTCGTATTCCTGGTATTCCTCCTGCAGGATGGGGAAGGAAAGAGCCGGTGAGAGAGCTCAGGTGGGGCACAGAGCCCGTCTCTTCTCCATCCCAACACCAGCTTTGCTCTGGACAGTGCACTGATCACTGTCACACTGTGCCCACTGTGCCACCCTGTCCCCTCACCTGTGGGGGTTCCTCGTAGTTTTCCCCCTCTGGCTCCAGCAGCGGTTCAACCAGTGGCTCCTCCACAGCCTCCTGTGCCACCTCCTCTGCCTGAGAGTGAACCAGGAGGTCAGTCCCATACACACAGCCCCCCACATGGCAACCACCCTCCCTGCCCCTGCCAGACCAATCAATGCCCCTGAGACACAAGGGGCTGCACGGGGAGGGTGCTGGTGGCACCCTAGTCACACAGCAGCCCACCTAGCTGGGAGGTGACATGCACAGGTCTGCAGAAGCAGGGGCTGTGTGTGTCTGTCCCTGCACTGCTCCCAGCCCCAGCCTCGGGCACACAATGAGTGCTGGCACCACGTGGGCCTTGACAGGCTCCAGGCACTGGCAGGGCTGCGGGAGCATCCTGCATCCCCGGCAGGGGAGGGCGGTGCCGGGTAACCCCTCCCCGGGGCTGGCAGGCGGGAAAGGGGGGCAGCAGATCCCCCTGTGCAGCGGCGGTGGTGGCGGTGGCCTCATTTCTTCAGCTGATGCTATTTTGGGCTAAGCTGGAAGCCAACGGCTCATGGGGCGGCGAGCTGGAACCCGCTGCCCCTCCCGCAGCTGTCAGGTCACCTCGCAGCCGCTGGAGCGATGCGCCGCAGGCCCACGCCGCCGGCCGCCATGCCAGGGCCCGAGCACGCACACGTCCGCAGACACCGCACACGCGGCCGCACACGCTCGGGGCCGCGATGCCCGCCTGCCCTGACCATGGGGAGACCACCTGGGCACCCTCATGGTCCCTCCTCTGGGACTGGGAACAGCCAAGGGGCTCCCTGCCAAACATGGGGATGTGCCAGCCTCCCCACAGGCATGGCAATGCCTGGGGACCCTCACCTTCAGGTCCGCAGGGAACTCCTCCTTCTTCACCAGCCCGGTGGCCGCCGCGATGTTGCCGGCGCCGGAGAACGCCGCTTCGCCCAGCTGGGATGCCTGCTCCTTCGCTTTCTCAGCCACTGCAACAGCCGGGGGTGCCCATCAGTGCCCCCCCAGTGCCAAAAAGGGTGCCCAGCTGTGGCTTCATGTCCTGCACCACCCGGGGGGGGAGCTGGTGGGGAGATGCTGGGCAGGATCAGGCCCTTCCCACTTCCTTGCCCTGGTGGGGAGGGGAGGGGGCCACGACGCTGCTCTGCAGCTGGCCAAGGAGTGTGAGCAGCCGCTGCAAATCCTTGGTTGCCGGCCCTGTTATGTAAGAGGCTTTAGCAGAGTGACATCAGCCCCTCAATTAGCCTCTGATCTCGTTAGTGTGGCCATGCTCTCATGAGGGCCAGAGGGGTACCGTGGTGGGAGACAGAGGGGTCCGTACCTGAGGTTACACCTTGCACCACACCTTGGGTTTTACTCCCTGAGGGTAGAAAGAGACAGAGATCGGGTTAGAGGGACTGACGGCTGGGCTCTGACATGTGCCATGCCCAAGACCCTGGCAGGGCTCTGAGCCAGGACAGCATCCTGTCCACACCCCATGCCAGGGCAGCTGGGGAGCGGAGCATTTGCCTGGCTCCCCTCAAGGCTCCTCTGGTCCCTGCAGGAGCCAGAACTGGGGCAGCACAGGGTCACCACCATGTGCCAGGCAGGGCAGAGACCCCAGGGCCCAGCACCATGTCAGGGCACAACCAGGTAGGGCGAATGTCAGCCATGCTGCTGAGTAAAACCTGACAAGGAATCCAAACCCAGAAATGGTGCCACATCTGGATAGTGCCCCACAGCTGGAGTGCCCAGAGCTGGGTGCTGCTGCTGGCTGTGCAAACCCTGCCAGGCTCCTTCTGGCAGTGACACCAGCCAGGACACCTCATGGAACGGGAGTGGGGTGTCTAGGATGGAAGCAGAAAAGGCAGAGGCTGGGCAGCTCACATAGGGTGAGGCCTCAGGGTGTTCCTTGAGCTGCTAGACCCCTGTCCAGCACACACACCCTGGGCAGGATGGGGGCCCAGGGCAGGCACACACCATTGCCCAGGGGAACAGTTCTGGAGCCTCAGCTCTCCCACAGAGCGTGTGCCCTCTGGAGCAGAACAGAGCCCCAGCCCTGCACCCTCCTCCCTCCCACTGCAAGCAGGGCTGGCCTGAGCTCCCTCTCTGGGCATTCCAGCACCACAGCCAGGCACACAGACTGCCCAGGAACTGCTCCTCCTGCCAGCCATGTCTTCTAGGACTTGGCCCCAAACAGATCCCGGCCTCAAGAGGCAGCACAGAAGGACCCCTCAGTCAACAGCCAGATGCAGGGGAGATGCTGGTGTGGGATAAACTCCAAGGCACTGCCTCTCCAAGGGGGGCAAACACGGTCCCCAGCCCCCTGCCCCAAGGCAGGCACATCCCAACACAGGGGTCACCACCTCCATCACGGTTCCTCTGCTTTCCTGCCCCAGAGCATCCCGGGCACAGAGCCGACATACCCTTGGACTCAGACTCGGAGCCGCAAGGGATCCAGTCCCCGAGGGTCCCATGCCCTCAGCCTGGGGACCAGTCCCTGACTCTGTTCCTGCCCGCGGGGCCCGCTCTCCTGCCCTGCAGATTCCCGGTGGGCAGCGAGGCACTGCGGGCACCGACCCTCTGCCCCGGAGCACCCCGCCGCAGGGTGGTCGTGGGCAGGGAAGGAGCAGGAAAGGGCAGGGGAGAGGGGGAGCCGGGCCGGGGACAGGTGGGGACGCAAGGGGGATGGCAGGGGGATGGGCAGGAGGACGCAAGGGCAAACGCAGGAGCAGGCAAGGGCAGGCAGAGAGGGCCGGCAGGAGCAGCCAGGGACGCGCAAAGATTAGCCGGGGGTGGGGAGGCAGGAGGCAGGCAGGGGCTGGCCGNAGGCGGGGGCGGGCGGGGACTGTCAGGGGGCAGGCAGGGGGCTGGCAGAGGGCAGGCAGGGCGAGCCGGTCCTTACCGACATAGAGGACCCCTTCCTTGGTCTTCTCGGCGGCCTCGGCCACCCCCTGCTTGGTCTTCTCAGCTGCGGCGACCACCCCCTCCTTGGCCTTGGACAAGCCCTTCATAAACACCTCC
>VZTX01020355.1:0-44789 GCA_013400915.1 Pardalotus punctatus
GGGCTGATGTTAAATAGAGCTCCTGGACCCGCCGGTGTGAGCTGTCTCAGGGTCATCAGGGCCATTCCTGAGCTCAGGGCTCTGACAAAACCAGAGGCTTCACTTTATTTTGTGTGTCAGCTAACAAACTGAGGAACATGATCAGGCTGGAAGCTGTAGGTATCTCAGGAAACTCCAGAATCAGGGTTGATTGTACAACTTTTTTGCTTCCCTTACGCTTAGGTGTCTGTGCTCCAGTCCCTGATTACTGGATCACATACTGAATTTTTTCCCACAAGTTTTCTGCATCATTTAACACCCAGTTCTGGCTGAATTAGTTGTTACCTCCTCGTAAGTTTTGGTCCACTGTTCTGGCATTATTTAAATGCTGTCCTGAGGTGAGAATTATTCTTTACCCATGGCCATTTCAGTGGTTCTCATTGCAGAAGTTTCATAAACAATAATCGGTGCACATTCAAACATCCCTTCCAGCTAAGGAGAGATTATCAGACCTGTCATATAGACGTAAATTTGAGCTAGTGAGGGATTACATTCAAAAGTACTACATTTCAGTATCTTAAGTGAGGTACCTGAGTTCTGTTTTTTTTCTGTGTAGCACTATTTAGAATTTTATATAATCATAGAGAAGTTTCAACTGACTTCAGCTGCAACCATGAGTACCTGGCACTTGGGTTAGTAAAGATAAAGGTTGTTAGGTCACAGTCTGACTGCCTCTGTTTTACAGACCTCTATGTACATTTATCTAAGTTTTCCCTGTAATTAGTCAAATAATTCAAGATTACCCAAGGAATAAAACAAGTGGCTAGGAAGGCAGTTAGGCTTGATCTGAAGACCTGAAGCAATAAAGAACTGATGATTTGCTTGAGTTGATTTTTGAGGGTTGATTAATTACTCTCACTGTTAAAGCTTTTTGCCAAATTCCTTATATGAATCTGCCTAGCTTCAGCTCCCAGACATGGGTGCTTTACTTTTCTCCCCTGGATTATAGATTCTTTTTACATCTGGTATTTATTCCTCAGGAACATATCTGTGACCTGTTTTCCAGTCACAATTTAAAAAGTTTGGTAGGCAACTCACTAATAGACATGTTCTTCATCTCTTAAATAATGTCAGCTCTTCCTTTCCATGCCAATTTTTAAGACTTTCTTCTGTTTTTTATATGTAAACACGAGTCCAAGATGTTACTGTCTGGAGTTAATTACAGAAGGATTGAAAAATTTTCAAGTTAGTTTACAGTGTCCAAAACTAATAAGGCCAAAAATTGAGAAACAGAACATTAATTCCTACAGAAAACTGATTTAAAGGATTTTCTCAGAATTTCATTTGGACTTTTTGGCACAGTTAGGGACAGAATCCAATTCCCTAAAATGTCTTTCAGCTGCCTTAATCATCAGAGTGCCCTTTCTTTTTCTGCTACTCCCTGACACATAATTTATGCATTTTCTGACTTCTGGAAGAAATGAAGCAGGGGTCCTGCAAACAACCTCATCCTTAAGTCCAGATTTAGCCTCAGAACAGGTTCTACCTGATGGACCCTTCTGAAGGGGACCTGTGGAAAAAATGGCTCACAGTCATGTAATTAAATGCTGATTCATAAAGCTCATGTACCAGGAAGCAAAATGAAGTTTGTGTTTCCTAAAGTTTGGGTGCTTAACTTTTTGACCTTAATAAGGTTCTTTTCACATGATATATAGGCATGGCAATCCTTAGGCTTACCACAAATCACACTGGAAAAAGAAATTCCCTCTGGCAGCCTTATATTGGTCCGTGTGACTCACCGAGGCTGGCACTTTGACCTGCCCTTCATGAAGAGCAGCCGTGTGTTTGCATTCGTCACCTGCGGCCACACGGACATCTTTGCAAATATTTTCTGCTAGGAGAGAACTGGTAACAATCAGGGCATTTAAAACCCACTCTGGAGTCTGAAGGGAAAAGGTCACGTTGGAGAGAGATCAGCCTTCCCAATTCCCTGGAGTTCACCTGTATCTGCATTCTGGGTCTGCCCTGTCCTGGATCCTTAGGCAAGTCCCATTCTCCTCATGTTTCAATGTCTGTGCTTTTCTTCCCTGTCATAACCATGGTCCCCACTGGGTCCCCACGTTTGTCACCAGCACCACTGCCCTCAGCTGCCCCATCTGTTGCCTTTATCCCAGGCTCTCTGTCCGTGCTCTCTCTTCTCTCTCACAGTACATTGCCTCCCTGCTTATTTCTCCTCTCAGATTCCCTCCCCAGATGCCTGTTCATTCACAGTGCACCTCCTTATTTCAGCCTCTCTCTCCAGCCCATCCCAGTTTTCTGTTTTCACCTCGATGCCTGTGAGATCCCTGCCTTCCATAAGATCCTTGTCAAAACCCTGCTCTTCCTCAGTCCACAGTTCCCTGCCCAGGCTGCTTCCTCCTTGCTGCACATCACATCACATCACATCACATCACATCACATCACATCACATCACATCACATCAATCACATCACATCACATCATCACATCACATCACATCACATCACATCTCTGCTGTCTCTCCACCCAGACTCTTTGTCCCACTGCTCCCCACACACTCTGCTCCTGCCTCCCATTCGTATCCATACCCAGCCAGACTTCACTTCTAGTTTTCTCCTTCAATCCAAGTGTCATCAGCTGACTTTCCACAGCTCCCTGCACAAATCCACTCCTTCCCGGGGCTGGTTCTTGTTTTTCCTGTGTTTAAACCAAGGCTGTCACAGTGGCCCTGATGTTAGCCCAGCACAGGGGGGTTGGCATGCACAGAGAAAGGGACAGAATGCAGGAATGTCACCGTGCAGCAGCACATCCCATCAGCGTCCCGTGCTCTGTGTGACAGCTCTCGCCGTGCTGTCAGTGTTCACTTGCCTTTTATTGAAGGGCAAATCGCTGTGAGTGACCCCATTTTGTGCAGAGTAAGAATGAGCAGGGATAATTGCTACGTATCATTCTGCACAAAGTAATATGCTTCCCCATATTTGTTTGTTGATGTTTCCACACCCCAGACTCCCTCACTTCAGTTCCTGTAGCACCTGAGAGCTGCAACTGCAGGGGAAGATCTCAGTGAGCCTCTGTGCTTCAGAAACCTGCTTCGCACAGACAGACTTTCTGATAAGCCTGGGGTAGATCTTCAGCAAGACTGTGCTTAGCAGGTGCTAACTGCAGGTACCAGAAGTTTGAAACTTCACCAAATTTGGCCAGATTTTTATAATTATTAAAAAATTAGGGGACTGTTACACTTCATTGGCTCTTTTCATAGCTGAAGTTGTCAGATTCACAAAGAAGCAGTCACAGATATTTTTCACTGTGGGCAAACCAACTCTTCCTTTGCTTGTGTGTCTGAGTTTATGCCTATTAAGCCTCCTGGTTTACTTGAAATATTTCATATATTCTTCTTAAGAGAGGCATTCAGGGTAGAATGTTCCCACCTGAATGGTCACCAGAAGGAAAATCTTTCAAAAGGTGAACCAGTATCTTATAGTAAATTATAGGCAGCAGAAACATACATGGTGATGATGATGGTAATGATGACGATGATGGTGATGATGATGATGATAATAATAATAATAATAATAATAATAATAATAATAATAATAATAATATACTGAGCACATACATGCAAGCCCAGGACTGTTTTCAAGCAAGAGAGGTTATTAATATTAGTCTAGCATAAAGCTGGGCTGAGTGATAGGAAACATATGTTTCTTGGTACTTGTGCTTGCACAGTGGTATAAAAAGAGCCCTGACTTTCTATAGGTCTCTGGACAATTCTGCTATTGATGTGCTGTGAGTCACTGCAAACAGACCATCGTATGTTTCTGAATCACTTCCTGCTCAAGGGGTTCCTCCACTTCTTCCAGAGATTGTGTGCTGGGGAGGAATTCAGTGGGCTAAAGCCCCGGAGACGCATTCTGAACGCTTTCTCTTTCCTTCTGTGCAGCTGAATGACTCAGACAGGGGACGACACCTTGAACCAATGTCACTATTCCCGTACTGGGATGGGAGAACCTTATGGGGAGTCCAGAAGGAAATTTAATTTTATATTTTATTTTAAGGACATCCCTTCTCTTTTACTTTTTCTTTTTTTTTTTTTTTTAATTGGCATTAAGGTTTATGGGGGTTTTTTGGGGGGGGAATGGATTTAGAAGTTAGAAAATGGTGCTGTGTTAAAACAAAGGCTGTTTCAGTGGTTTTCAATACAGTTGCAATGCTTTGCCCCTCCATCCCAAAAGTTTTAAGGCCCAGACCACAGAAATGGTCATTAGATATCTAAGTACCTTGGAGGCCTAATTAACTTTGCGATTGTTAATACCTCTAACTAGCTTCATTTCGATTCCCAGAACATTCATAGGTGCTTCTCTTACATCTGCACTGTTGATTTGTTGTTATTCTGATACCACAAGGGACTGTAGGTCTGGCAGAAGATAGCAGATAGACCATCACAGAATTACAAGTTCTGTGTGATTTGCAATATCCCAAAAGCCCTGCTTTGCATAAAAAAATATTATCAATAGACTGTTTTATGCATTCTCATAAAGAAAAAAATCTACATTTAAGGGAAATTAGTTCTTCTCCTACTGTTTAAAATGCTCCTGCTTTCATTTGACATTTCCACTAGAAAATACTGTCTTGATGGCATTTTTTCACAAAGAGATAAGCCATTGTGAATTGCTGAAACCTTGCATTTCAAGGGCTTTTTACTTTGCTTTTCACAAGTAATACTGGACTGATATGTGATCTTTTGGCAAGTCGGTATTGTGATGAAAGTACAATCAGTTTCTAAGTAATTGCAAAATTATTCTGACTTCAAGAGATGCTTATCCTGAATGCCAGCTGATGCAGTACTTCCTCACTAAATGGCAGTAAACAGTAGTCCTGAATGAGCTGTGCCTGTTGCTCAGAAATTATTTAGAGCTGTCATATCTGAAGGAGGTGCATTTCACTGGGGCCTGATTTTCAATCCATCAGTGCACAACACGAGCCTGTCATCAAGGCAGTTGCTGCTGCCACTTGCTTTCAGAAAGTGTCTTCAAAATACTGTTCTCCCTATGTGCCTTCACCAACAAAAACATAGGATGCCAGATATATTTTTATTTTCATAGATCATCTGCTTTGCTTTCGTGTAGGAGTGGATGGTTCCAGGACCTCAGTTCTCAAAAGTTTGTTTTACCTCATCTGTTTCTTTGTAGATGTGCCAGGCTTTGGTTTGATCACTTCCTAACACTTCAGACATTCTTACCTCTCCGATTTTTGCTGAAGGAAATCTCTGCAGCTGACAAACCACTCATCTTCTGCAAAATCCTATAATTCAGCAATGCTAAGTGCAGGTCACAGTTAACTTCCTGACATCCTTACTCTTTTCCACTGGGTGGTTTCTCGTTTTGATAATGTTTCCTACCAACCTGTTGTACTGAGTGTAAATTTGGAGCAGTAGTGAAATGTCTCACAGTGTCTCATCACAAACTCAGATCCACTAAAACTGCAGTGCTGTGCTAGGTGCCAGGTGAGCAGACCTAGCAAAAATGGATGTGATCACCTTTATGGCCATCTTGGAAGGCTCTCTCTGAAATAAATTCCTCATTTCTCCAGCATAAAGGAATTTATGCCTGACTGCACCGGCTGACCAACTGTTCCCATGCCCTGGGAGTTTTCACTTGACTGGCCTGGGATTTCAGTAATTGTGACAAGCCTTAACAAGTTCCCTTTCCCTTGGAAGATATCCTCAAACTCTTTTTCAATTGTTTTGATCTTCTGCCTGTTTGGTGAGTTACCTCTTTAATGAAATTAAGGGAGTGGCATGTTTTTATTCGTGGATAATCTTTTTCTCTTGGTGTGATTATAAATTGTACTTCTTCCAATTTGCTAATTGCCCATGAGTTTAGTCACAACTCTAATAGGAATTAGATCACCTCACTAAGTCCTGAGCTTCATTTGTTTATGGTCAATTGCCTGTAGTTTTACTTTCTGTGCCAATCCAAGCCATTGTCCTGACTTGTGGTGTTCGTAGATCTGTGTGCAGCTTTATGGGGCAGCTCCATGCTCAATGCTCCATTCTGCTGCCACTCTCTTCTCCTGTAATGGCATCCTGTAATGACAGCACTGTCTGTCTTGTGGAGGTTTTAGTCTGAATTAGGTAATTTCCTTTGGCTGGCAAATTTTAATGGCATTTCCAAAAAAATAACTCTGGCTCATCCAGTAGATTTTGACTGCTTTTTTTCAGGTTCCAACCATGTTTGCTGTCTTCTTAAAGATTCAGCTCCTCAAGATTAAGGAGTTTGGCTCTTCAAACCCCTGACAATCCCAATCTCTGCTGCCCACCCTTACCCCTGGTTATCTTACTGCTTAATGACATATGGTTCACATGTTTCATTTTTACGTGGAAGCCAGTGTTCTTCAAATTCCTGTGATGCAGCATCCTGGTGAGCCGCAGATGTCAGGCTTAATTCCAAACTATTAGAGGCATCCAGTAGTTCAGAACCCGCTATTGTCAAAAATAAAGCCACCTCTGAGTGCTGTAGAAACATTCAGCTGAAGAGTCACCTGAGCATCATTTCCTGTAATCCCTGAGGAGTGGGGGCCAGAAGGACACAGAGTGTCCACACTTCCACACAGTCACTTCAGTTACCACTCCCCAGCATCTCAGAGCAAACCAGGCTCCTCTTCCATGGCCCCCAATATCTGCTAGCCCTGTTCCAATTCTTTCAAGTTACCCTCCATATTCCCAGAGAGCATTAGATCCAGAAAGGTGAGGGTTTCTCTTCCATTCAGAGAATTTTCTTCACTTTTTTTTTCACCTGTGGGCACCAGGGTATTAGTCAAAATGAATTTCATTCAACCAAATGCAGACATGTATCCTGTAGATGTGTATTATGCAGGTGCATATTTGACTTGGTCATCAGCACTGTTTTTGCCATCAGTGGGGAGGAATACAGGTATTGCTGTGGGACAGCTATTCTCAGCCTGAGGTATGTTTCTCAGATAGTTTGGACAAATCAGGCTCTGAAACCTCCAATTTATCTCAACTGGTATTAAAATTTGTCCAGAATGGCTGCTGCAGATATAAAAACGAGATTTGTGGGTGTCTAATGTTGGGTGACAAGTAAGTGATTGTGACAGAAACCTGCTTTATTCAGTCTCTCACTCCCAGCTCTTCAGCCTGAGTAACACAAACCTGGGCACAAGAATGGGTTCTATCTGGGACTTATAAATGTCTTCAAGCTTTGATCATGGAAGAAAAGTTAGAGTGCAATAGAGGCAGTTTCTCCTGGAAGGGATGCAGTATTTGGAAAGACGCAGCCACCAGGCTCCAGTTTGCCAAGTTTCTGCTTCAAAGTGCAATCTTAGATATAATGCTGGGTGCCTCAAATATTACTCACATTTTCCTGACATTCCTTACAGGCAACAAAATCATGTAAAATCACCCCAGCGAAAATCAAAGCAGGGTTTGTGTCATATTGGCAGCGATGTCACAGGATGAGAGCATTGTGCCTTTTGAGCTCTGCAGACAAAAGCCAGGGGTCTGCCAAATTTTCTAGTTTCACTTTAACTGTGGGAAAGGAGTTGCAGAAGAAACCCCAAGTCAGAGAAGGCTGATCTACACACAGAACATGCAAGGGGCAGATTCCCAGGTGTTCAGCACGTGCTTTGGGCTGGCAAGGAGGGGCAGCATCCTTCCAGCACAGCACCAGGCTATCAGCAGGGCCAGTGGCCACAGGGGCAGTGGCCACAGGGCCAGTGCTCCCTGCCAGGGGTGGGGATGTGGCTGTGCCCTGGCAGGGATGCAGCTGCAGACGTGAGCTGTGCTTGCATCACGCATTGCAAGAGTGGTTTCCACCAGAGCTGCTGCCCTTTGACCCTGCTGGTGAATCTGGGCTGGCCAGGGCTACGTGGCACCAGGCTGGTAGCCAGCCCCTGCAAAGTGATCTCTTGTTTGCCTGGGAATGCCGTGCCCATTGATCACTTTCCAGCTGGCTTATATTGATTTCGCCTAATTCAATGCAAGTGTTTTGCATGTAGAGAAGGCTCCGTGCGTGTTCCCATGAGGTCTAAATCAGTTCTTCTGTCTCTCTTGCTCTTTAAATCCCGTTGTCACTCATGTGTAGCTTTCCTGCACTCAGTACATGCCTATTCCTGGGGGGAGCAATTGCCAGGGGCTTAATTTTAGAGAGGAATGCTCACCCTGCTGTCTGGGAATGAAGCCTGGCGTAGCCAACTTCAAAGACTAGACGGATTTGTTGCTGAGTTTAAAAGACATCTTTCCCTTGACTGGGATTTGCTGTTGTATCCCTCTTGCTCTTATCTCCCTTTTCAGCATACGGGAGGGCTCAGGTGCTTTCCAGACTCTTTCCATCTTTGGACCCTTTCAAATGCACTTGCAAAGGTGCTAGCAAACACTCAGCTCTGCCTCTTGCCCTCTGCCCACCGCTGAGCTCGCTGAGGAAGTGCTGGATTTGATGGAATCTGTGCTTAAAGAATCCCTCGTTTGACTCTCTGTTTACACAGAGCCCTGGCACTCAGCACAGACCTAAAAGAAGGGTTATTTTTAATTCTAATGACCTAGCATGGAAGGAGAGAGTCCTTTGCCATCTTCCTTCGCTTCACATAACAATTTTAGTCCTAATGAAGGACTCCACACCAAATATAATAGAAGGAAGAATTATTTTTCCTGTGTGCCTGTTGTTTTTCTAACAAACATATGTGTTTGTTTATTTTTAGATTATAAAATGCAATTATTGTGTTCTCTGAAGTACACAAGTAAAATTAAAAACATGTTGCGTCAACTTGCTGCTTAATTTACGTTAATTAAACTATTCAATAGGAAGAATGTTCCTAGTTAGGTTGCTTCAGTGGGATCTGGATTTTATTCTTGGATTGCCTGTTTGATTCATGGCAAGTCACTTAATCTCCCAGTGTTTCAGTTCTTCATTCCCCAAATGAGGATAATTCTCCTTCATCCTCTCTGTTTTGACTATAAATGCTTGAATCAGGGTGTGTTTTGCACAGTGTTCAGCATAGGATACTCTAAGTTTAATTTATAATCATATATATTGATAATAGGTCATCCTGTCTCCAAGAAAAAACACCTCTGCAAGTTCTTCCCAATGCATGGATTTGCAAACAACTGTACTTTGCACCACGCCCAGAGAGGCAATGTCAGAGCTCTGTCAGATCATGCTCAAAACTGAGTTTTCATCAGTGGGGTTTCCAAATCCTAGGCTTTTACTCTGGAAGCTAAGAACTCAACTTCAAGAAGAGCTTAGTTCTTCCATTGCATCCTTAAACTTCATCGAAGCTAAGGAGGGAATGAAATGTCATCAGAAGTTTTGCTACAGATCAGGTCCAGGCCTGTGGGTTAGGTAAGACAGAAACTCTGGCTTGAGCACACTTGGCTGGCACACCTGGGAAAACTCGGTGTCGTGTGAATGGCTGAAGGACCTGCTTCACTCTGATGGTTTCTCACATCTCCACCTGTCAAATAACCACTCAGAAAAGCTTACACTGGGAGGATCTACTCCCAGGATCTACCCCTGACTAGCCAGGTAACTGTTTAGGAGCAGTGATGATTTTCAGTCACAACCTGGTGTATCCCCATTTATTCTGACCATCTTCCCACTGCACATGCATCATTTTTCCTGTTCGTTCACCAGCTGTGTTTTGCCTGGATGTTGGCATTATGGTTTTGTACAATGCCTAGTGCAGTGAAGACCTCAGCCCTAAGCTGGAAGCAGCACTTACCAGAGGAGCTGCCCTCTGTTTTCACTCAGTGCTGGCTTTAGCTGAATCATTTTCTGAGCTGGTCAAGTCCATTGAACCCTAGATCTAAGCCCCTATTTCTCCAAATCTGGGAAGAACTTGGGCTACATTTGCAGTAGAGGATGAGCGGGAGCTAATGAATGATGGGATTATGTTTTTATTTTATTACCTGACACCGCTCAGGCTGCTTTTCAATGTCATCTGCAGTCACTACGAACCTCTCAAGAAAGGCCATGGTATTTGTGGGGCTTCCTCCTTCCTTGCTGCCTGTGTCTCCCCGAGCAGTGGAAAGGCCAGGTCAGCCCCATGATCTTTCTACCTGCAAAAAGTCCCAACAGTGGCACACTCCTACAGACCAACACTCCTTTCTTCACCTGGCATGTATCGTCACATCCTTTGCAAATGTAACTGAGACATCAAACGTGAGGTTCACCATGTGAGCTCAGGGTGCCAGTGCTTTGACTGCCTGGCCAGCTGGCCTTGGGCTCCTATCTCAGAAAAAGAAGAGTCCCAGCCTTGCACTACTGCCAGAACACACGCTGGGTTTTGGCCCCACACTCCAAATGGACTTCCACAAAATGACACAATTCCCATAGCCAACCTGGCAAGGAAAGCCCCCGTCCCAAACATGACCCAAAGGGCCGAAGTACCCATTCTCCACTGGCTTTTGTGGTCATGTTCACAGAGGGGAACTGGTGAGGATAGAAGTAGCACTAATCTTTCTTAATGTCATCTTAAAAGTCAGTATAAACCCCATTCCTTACAAAAATTTCCTGCACAGTTTGAGTCTACCCTCCTCATCGCAGGATATATTCCCCCAACTGCATTTTAGGGTGCATGATGCAGCTCACTATGCTCATGAACAACATGAACATGAAATAAACTTCTCTTGCTGGCTGTTGCTTGGGAGAAAAGTTCAGGCCACCAGCTGACACTCCCAGGACAGATCAAACTGATGAGGCTGAAATAGAGCTGGTTCAGTTTGCACCTGGGTATTTAATTCTTCGTGTCGCTGGTTCTGTCAATGAGCTGTGAGCAAAGGAGAGTGTTGGAACCAAGGATCAGGGTGTCCATGGGCATCTGCCTCTGGTAACACAGTGAGTTAAAGAAAATAGCCTTTTGAATTAAAGCAAATCGCCTCTGCTTCACCCCGTTTAGGCAGCTCCCTAAGGATTCACACCTATTCCTTATAGCCATGTCTGTTTTCCTCCTGATTCACTGAAAAATTCCCTCTCACTCTTTCCGTAAACTCAGCATCCTGTCCTCTGCTGAAGTTACAAGCCAGATGTTAGCTTAGCCAGTGATTAATACCTTGAAAAGGTCAGCTTTGAATTTCACTGCCAAGTTCACCCACCTCTCTGGGAAACTCTTTATACATCTTCCCTTCCATTCATAACATATTTTCTGTTGAAAAATATTAAAACTGATATACTACTTTATATCTTGAAAGCACATTAAAAATAATCTTAGGTGTTGGGAAATGTTTTAAGGCTGTGCTTGGAGACGAAGGACCTGTTTAATCCCCTTCTCACATGGATTGCTTGTAGCTCTGACAATCTGATCCCTGGCTCTCTGTCTAGTCCTGTGTACCCCCTAATCACCTCTGAACCAGCCCAGTGGATCTAAAGAAGTGAATTCAATGGCATTAATGTCATGTTTTCGTGGGGACTCAGAAGGTTTACATGAAATTTTACAAACAAAGGGTCCATGTTCTACCTCAGTCCCATGCCAGACTTTGTAAGTTTGTGCAAGCAGTCTGACCACGTTAAAGATTGACACTCTTTGTCACATACTGCACAGCTGAGCTTGTCCCAGTTCTGTCTGGGCTTCTCTGTGTGCAGCATCACCAAAGAAGCTCTGCTCTTCATCAACAAATGCAAAGTAACCATTTTGATAGGTTATATTTTAGAGAATTTGATCTTGGAGCCTCTCACATGGAGAAGTACAGTTAGGAGCAGGCAGATTTTGCCTGAGAGTGTTTTGTTTTCTTGTTTCTTTTGAAGTAGAAGAGGAAATGTGGGAGGCATTTCTAAATTGCCCATGTTCCAGGGTGACAGAAGAAACCCAGAAACAGATAAAGACCAACAGCTGGAACAGATTGTGGTACGAGGAAGCAATTAGCTTATGGCATAAAAGAATGAAATCACATATAGAAGTGATTTGTGTCTCCTGGCATTAGTTGGCAACCTGGAAACTTTGGGGCAAACGAGGTCCGTGGTCCCAGGCCAGTGCTGGTGTGGCATGAAGATGTGCCACGCTAGAAGGAAGAGTCCCAGCCTTCCCTTGACGATCCCATCTGAGACCTCACAGATGTGTGGGAAGGGGTCAGCGGCTTCCCCCTCACTCTGAGCTTTCCCAGCACTGCTCTGAATTCCTGAAAAAAGTTTGTTTCTCCCTGCTGTGGGGACACTTTGAGGCAGTTTTTCTCCATGTCCCCCTGGGACCTTGCATCCTAAGCTGGGTGAGTGGCCACAGCCTCTCAGCTGTCCCCCTGCTTTCAGTCGGCCTCAACTTTGGGCATGAAAGTCCATCCTCACATGGATTGCTCAGAAGTTACATCACTGAGCAATAAAACAGTGAAAATACCTCGGGGTAGGAGAGGAATTCGAGATAAACATTCTTTACCAGATATTGCAAAAGCAAGCATGGCCTCACCAAAAGGAATGAGCTCACTCCCGTTGCCCTCGGTGCAGCCGGGGCTCCAGCCCTGCCGTGCTGCCGCAGGGACGAGCTCAGGACAGCGTCAGTCCGTGAAGGCAGACACTGCACTGATGGATGGAATCAAATCTCCTGCCCCGGTTCCAGTTTCACCATCCAAAGGCTCCATTCAATCAGTGGTTGTACTCATAGCGGGATTTGCTTCAGGAGGGATCCCGTTTGCCACTCCCAGTTTCGGAGGGCTGGTTAATCCTCTCGTGGGGCAGGGATCGCGTGCCGTGGCTCATGAACTCCCTGTGCCAGGGTTTAGGAGGAAAGGACAGGGTTTGCCGTTAGTGCTCTGTGAGCGTTACGGTTTGCTTTTCTGTTGTTGGTGGGATTTGTGGAAGCAGGTAGAGAGGTCAGGCAGACAGGCTTCAAGATGGCGAAGAAGAAGGATTTATTTACAAGAAGTTATTTTTATACACACTAATAAACAAGTGTCCGTTGGTCAAAGACAATCCACCCCCCAAGACCTATTGGTCAGGCTCGTACAATATCTAACACAAAACACAGAGATTAAGAAAGTACAGTTTATCTGTATTCTCCATGAGAGAGAAAGGAAAATCCTGAAACACTGCAACAACAAGCGTGGCTCTGCAGCAGGCACAGAGACACCCAACCAGATGGATTCACCCCATTAATTTCTCACAGGTGGAGACCACGGTCCAAAAACACACAGCAGCAGCCAGATCCACGTAGCCTAACCCCATGCTCCCTCCCCAGAAAGTCTGGGAACAGAAACACCCAAACTGTCTCTGCATGGACCATCTACATGTGGCTTTTTGTCACATTCATCCAGCCTCACATTTTCCAGCTCCAAACCTGTGAACCTGCACCATGATGTGCTTCATGAGCCTGTCAGCCCAGAGGATCTCCACACAGTGTCCCACGGAGGTTATGGAAAAATTCACTCGTACAAAGGATCCCAGCAGCATTTGTGCTTTTGGGAATCCCTTCCACCAAGGACTGCCATTAGCCCTGTGTGGTGCGGGATCAGTTTAAAATAACTTCACTTAGAGCTTTCCACAGAAATCCCCTGCCAGTCACCCTCCTCACGTGCTTTTTGTTCTGAGAATCAACAGGCCTCAAAGGGCAGGCTCAGAAGAGGCCACATCTGTACAGAATTTGCTTTCATCCCCACAAGGGTCCCCAAACAATGCCAGTGCCAGCCGGAGGTTTGCTGAATGGTATGAGAACCAAAGGCTTTCTTTGCCTTCTGTTCATCCATTAAAACCGTGTGAGTCAAAATTAAGAGGACAGGAGTGGGAGCTTTAGAAGGCTGTGGTTTCTCACAAATGCCTAAAGCTAAGTACTAATGAGAAAGTTAAAAAAAAAAAAAGAGAAGTCTGCAACCCATCACTAAAGCGATGCCACAATTAGAGACAAATCCAGTGCGTGCTGCTTTACATTTATGATACAGACGAAGTAATTTAACTAATTAGGGCTGTCTACAAAACGCATATGAAATAGTACTCTCTCCTCAAGGCCCAGTATCAGAGATTCTTGCTACTGAAGTCCAGAAGGGTGCAGATACATTGCATGGACACCTGCTACTCTCTGAGCATGGAATTAGCCAAGCCACTTCTGCATGGGAAGTTTGGAATATTTTCTTTATTGTCCCACCCACAAGTGATGGGTGAAAACCAATCAGTTGAACAGTCTGCAAGGATAACTGTATACAAAACTCCCTTTGATTTCAGAGTTCAAGAAACAAAACCAAGAAAAAATGAAGAGTCCATTTGGCTTTTCCCATTTGAAATTCATTTTTTACACATTACCTTTACAGGTTTTATGCAAGCCTAAAGAGTTTAGGTATGATTTAGCTTCTTTGAGAAAGCCAACCTTTTTCTTTGTCTG
Source organism: Pardalotus punctatus (assembly GCA_013400915.1). Lineage (NCBI taxonomy): Eukaryota > Metazoa > Chordata > Aves > Passeriformes > Pardalotidae > Pardalotus > Pardalotus punctatus. Next base: position 14,308 of record VZTX01020355.1, read on the forward strand.
TGCAAAGATTTGTGGTTGTTGTTTAAAAGGCACTCCTGCCCCTCCGAAATTTGGTCTGTGCATTTTGATAGCAACAGTTTGTGCAGCACAGAAACTCTGCAGAGAAGTTCAGCTGCTGCATTACTGAGGTGCTAGCACTACTTCCATGAGAAATAAAGCCATGACCCCAATAGAAGACTGCAGCAAGTAGTTTTGAAAAATAATTTAATGGCATGAAGTTTGAGGGGAAGAAAATAGGTAGAATTGTATTAAAGAAACATGTCTTTAAGGAAACCCATCTTTCTGGACTAAATTCAGACTGTGACTGTGCCTGGTTCTACCCCAGCCATAGCACCTGGCATGAGCTCCCCTGCTGAACCCAGTGCCCTTCTTTCAGGCACATCCCGAGTTTCCTCCATGAGGGTTTCTGCCCACATTCCAAAATCCTACCTGGATCCCACGACAGCCTCAGTACTGTGTCTGGGAAAAAAACAAATGCCTTCCTGCACTGGGCGTGGACCAGCTCACTCACATTTGTCTCATTTATCCCTGAGAAGTGGAGATATTGCCTCACAGATGAAATCAGCTCAGCTCTCCACCTCTTTTTCCAGTAAAGGGTGAACCCTTTCTCTCTACAAACAGGAGTGGGCTCACAGAGACCACAGCATCCTCTGCCACTCCAGGCTTGCCCAAGGTAAAGAAGAGGGTCTATGTGTTACTCCAAAAGGAATTTCTCTGCTTCCTGCTCCTTGCCATTCCTGGCTGTTGCGGGACCTCAGTGTGTGCTCAGCAGGGGAAAAACGCCGCTGGCCGAGGTGGTGGCTGCGAGATGAAAAAGGCTGATCCGCACAGTGCTTTCTTCTGTCTTCGTCTGAATGCTTTCACTTCAGGAACCCCTTCCTTGTTACAGCTGGGGAAGATGTAAACAGAAGCCATCCCAGCTGAAAATAACTCTGCCTGTGTCCTGCGTGGAGCCTGCTCCATTTCCATTCTGCTCTTCACTCCTAATATCAAACTAGGTTTTCTCTCAGCACTGGGCTCACAGACAATTAGGAGCACAGGTCACCCACAGTTTCTCCCTCTTCTTTGGGAGCTCTAGTGGCTTTAGCAAACAGGTGGAGCAGGATTGTATCTTATCTCATGGGATGGGACCCAGGAGGGAGACAAATGCCCAAGTGGTGCCATTGTGGGCTCATGCCCTTAAAGCCTTGGTAGGTAAATGTATTTCTCAGCTCTTGAGAGGTTTCAAGGTTTTGGATATTTCCCTAACCCAAAGCTGAAATCTCCAAAATCCTCAAGAATGAAACATGGAGAAATAACAAACATGTCAGAAAAACTTCCCTTTTGCAGTTTGAAAACACTCCATGTCCCATTTGGACTGGGGGGAGGGAGAAGTTAATTAGTGCTCATTCAGTGAATCATTGAAACGTGATACTTCCACCTTTCAAAATATAAAATTTGCCCCCTAGGACCTCATTCTCTTTCCCAAGCAGCTGCTGAATTTGGAGAGATTGTGAAATACAGCCCTTCCTACAGTTTTTGGCTCCTTCCAAAAACATGTAATTTGAAAGTTCCCAAGAAATCTCAAAAGACACAGAGCTAATTCAAACATGGGTTACAATGGCTGCCTTTCATGTCCTCAATGTCTCTGGCATGAGCCAAAAATTAGTCTGGATAAACACAGAAGATTTTTATCTGGAGAAAGAAGCTTGAAACTGTGAAGCACAAGAATGAGGATGCTGGAAGAACAGAGCTCATACCTGGCCCCCACCTGCTCTAGGTGCCTACAAAAGATACCACAACAAATTCAGGGTGAAGAAGAGCTGTTGCCAGTGTTTAATTCCACGTGCAGCCCATGGAGGAGGCAAATCCATGGAACAGGATTTGCTCCCTGCATTTATGTCCCAGAGCACAAAAAGTAGGGGACATGTATTTCACTCCAGGCCATGCTGGCAAAGTATTTTAATTCCTGCATGAGCCTAAGGGCTCAAAATGCAGAAAATATGATCTAGCTGTAAAATGGAACAAACTGAGCCCACAGCTCAAACATTTCTCATGTGAGGCCGTACCTGACTTTCCAGGTCAGCGGGCAAAAGAAATGGGGAGCAAATATCTGTGACTGTAAGCCAAAAATCACCCACTGTGAATTCAGTCTAAAAAAAGGTAGTCAGTGGAAATTGTCAGATGGGAATGGTATGACATCTGGCTGCATGAGATAGACCATTTGTCTGTACAACCAAGATGAAACACTAATGTGGGAGCACACAAAGATAGGGCATAATGCAAGATAAGAATGCTCTCCTGCTCAGCCCAGTGAGACAAACTGAGGCTGCATTAACAGGAGCAAACCATGCAGGGCCAGGCTTGTTCTCTGGCAACGCTGTCATGGCCCAACCAGTTGTGCCATGGAGCTCTTTGAGCCTCCAGTGGTCTGTGGGGTGTGTTTGCAGACCTGTGCTGTTCCATGTTGTGCTTGGGTGTTGTTCAGGAGAAGGTTATTCATCTTGAGACAGAAAATGTCAGAGACTGGTCTAACAATTTAACAGTGCAGGCGAATCAGGGCCAGCGTCCTTGCTATGTCATTGTTCTGTTTGCTAGGATAGATGTGGCATGAGGTGCCAGCTGCAGGGTGATACTTCCCGTAATCCTCATTCTTCTTTATGTCCAAAGTCCCTCCTGAGGCATTAATCAAGATTATTAACTGTGCTTTTAAAAAAGTATAAAAAATGGATCTTTCAGAGAAGTCCAGCTCTGACTGCCGGCTCCTCTGTGCTGCTATTTCCATTGCTTTCAGTGCTGAAGAATGGCAAGAAGGAAGGGGGTGGTGATTCATTGCCCAAGGGCTTTCAGGAGCCCAGAGAGTATTTCAAATGTTCCGGTATCCCATTGCCTGTACCAGGCAGCATCCATGGCTCGTTTCTCATGCCAGCATCTGACATGGCAATGCCAGTCAAGTCTGCTGGGGTCACTGGCACTTACAGCAGCATGAGGTTGACAAGAAAACTTTGGAGCCACTTCTGTGCCAGGCAGATCTTTCTCAGTGAATGCACTAATAAGCCCAGGAGCTGCTTCTCCTTTTACACTGACATAACTGCACCACTCTCAGGTGTGCTACAGAAGGTTGTGAAACCACAGCTAAGCCCTTGAAGTCATGGGGGCCTCCCAGCTTTGCAGCTGGGCTTTGCTGTGTGTAAAAGTCGGGTGAGAACCGTATGCACTTTGTCCTTTGGTGGCAGAAAAGCACCTGCAGCAGATTGTGGTGAGGTTAGAGAGCAGCAGTAACAGGGGAGTGGTTGGCCTCAGTGAAACCTGTTGCCAAAAGGTGTTTTCCTCTGCGAATTTTAGGGAAGGTTTCTTCTCTCCAAAGAAACCCCATGCTACCCATTTTGAAATTAGTGAGAATTCAGAGTTTTCCCTAAAAAAAAGGGACACTCAAGCCTGCCAAGTGAAGAGAGGTTTTTTTGGTTGGCCAATATCTTGTGAACCTCAGGGATCCTTGGAAGAGTGAGGGCTTTGAAGGCTCTAGCATAAATTCATAAAGCATTTTGTTTCCCATCTGTCTCCTTATATCCTTTATCATAGCTTAGATGCTACCATTTTTCCATAGGTAACCCATCAAAAGAAAATTCCTAGAGAGCTCCCTACCCTGGTAACAACTGGAGTTCACCATCTCTTCCTTTGCAATGTGTTTACATGGGGGATGGAATTTCCTAATTAGAGAAACAAACAACAAAAGGCACACAGTTCAGATCAGGGGGAAAAGAAGACTCAAGAGTTTCTTCTTCTATTTCACTACATCCCACAAAAAATATTTGGGTAGTTTTTCAACAAAGGGAGTTGGGAGAATGTATTCACTCTCCTAGCAAGCAAGGAAAGACAAGAAGCTTCCTTAAAGACAGCACTGCAAAAGAGCTAAGAGAACATCATGCATTAAGGAATTAAAGAAATTTTCTGTGCAGTCATAACAACCTTTACAGAAACTGCCTGTGATTTGGGGTGTGATAATGGGGATTTCTTGACCAGGATGGATAGATATGTGAATACAAGCATGCATGTGTGTACACACATACTGCATTTTGGGGTTTTCTGCTGAGCATCTGCTTCTCTGGATATGCTCATATAACTCTTACACTTGAAGCTCCAAAGGAATGAGAATCATATCAAATGCTCACACTCTTATTCTCCACTAGGGGAATCCAAATACGTCCTGTCTCAGATAAAGAAGTTACGTAACATTAGAGGTGGAATCGATGACAAAATGTTCTGGTTTGTGCTTACCCCTTTTCACTCACTTCCATGACCCATTCTAACCACAGCAAGTGTTAGGAGCCCTGAAACACTGGTTTGTGGTTTATTTACTTGAGGATGTGGGGATTAAGTCATGCTGCTGTTGGGGTTTCCCTTTTTTTTTTTTTTTTTCTTTTTTTTTTTTTTTTTTCCTTTTTTGTTTTTCTGTTGCACTTTTTAAAAGCACTGGTAGAATAAAAAGGTCTTTCTTTACCACTCTGCTGCCATCTCATCCATCAATTGCCTCACTGCTTCAGGCTCCACCTGTACAATGCTGTCTTGATCCAGCTGCCATTGAACTGCTCCTGTCACAGCAGCTCACTGCTCTTCTCATCATAACCCCATCTCCTCCTTCCTCCTGCGGCTCCACATCCACCTGTAAAGGAATAACAAGGAGCTCTACTGCTTCTCCTCTGTATTTCACTCTACAGCCCTGATCCTGCCATGCCTGGCAAGGCTGGCAGGCAACCACTGCTGATCTTCAGCTCAAGTTTTTAGTAAGAAAGTTCCATAAACACAATGACATCACGTCATGACATCATTATTTTCCTGTAGGTTTGAATTGGCTTGCTTGCTTTTACAGGAAATTGTATGTTCACTGCTCCTTCAACTTAATTGACACCAGGGAAGTGCCACACACGTTACTTCCAATATTTAGCTCTCAAGTGCATGAACAACATTCCCATCATCCAGGAGGTACCCACCCAAACCAAACTTTGTCGTCATAGAAGTAAAAGCAGCTAAATAAACATAAAAATCAGGTTTGGAGTATAAAAGAAAAAGTCAGACTATTACTTCTGGGGGAAGGGTGAAGCCAAAATTACAATACCTTGTGTTAGGGGGCCTTCTGGCCTGGCTGAAAACACTGGGTACTATGGGAATACAATACTGATACCAAGAGACCAAAGTTCTAGTCACTCCATCTCCCACCACCCCAAATCCTTCCTAATAATAACCATGATGTAATTGCAGCCTGTACTATTTATTTTAGCATTGGTTGGGTTTTGCAGAAGAAGGAATAATACTAGGAACTGAAAGTTCATTGTGTAAGATGAGCTAGATAGTGTGAACTAATGCACAAAACTAAACATAATAGAAGGAAATAAAAAAAGACCTTCTGCTTTATTCATAGGCCACAGGACAGTACAAAGAAAGTCACAAAATCGAGATCAGCATCTCTCAGTGAAACAAAAGAACCAAAAGCATTGTATTTATGGGTTAGGTCAGGCTTCATAGAATTATGAAATGTTAAGGGGTTGGAAAGGACCCTAAAGATCATCTAGTTACACCCCTGCTGCCCTGTGCAGGGACACTTCCCACCAGACCAGGTTGCTCAAGGTTTTGAACACTGCCTGGCTAAGGTTCCTCCCTTCAGATCAATTTAGATCCAACTCTGTTCTACTGCTCCACCAGTAATGAATAGAGAAAATATTCATAAATCTATAAGAAGCACTGAAGCCCTCACCATTTGTTGGGAAGGAGAGGCAGAGGGTAAAGGGGAAAGTGTCGCAGTTTACAGCCACGTGTTTTCAAATAAAGGCTAATGTGTGCATACCAGCACTCATTTTACACAGCAGTGCCAAAACTGATAAACTGCAAAGCGATCTTTGCAGTGACACTGCACACAGAGCAGAGCTCTCAAAATCAGAGGCTAACGTGGAACACTTTGGGCCATCAGTGTTCTGAGTGGGAAATACCTTCATGACTCTCCCTTCTCTACCACCAAAAACTGGAATGAGTTCCTGGTTCTGGATCCACACTGCTGTTTGACTCCTAGCACGCCTCTACATACACCAAGCTCCAGACATTTATGCAAACCTTGGCATCTCACAGCTTCACCACAACTCTGGGAATACATTTATAAGATTTTAATCCAAAGGGTTGAGTTATGCATAGGAACTAACACCCTGCATATGATCACTGAGCTAGCTGTGGCAATACAGTCCCATCCCAAAACCTGCAGACATCATCTATAACAGTCCTGTCAACAGTTCATGCACATTTTAAAATGATCAAAGTGTTTTTCACTATTTTTCTGAGAAAAAAAAGTGTCCTTGCAACACATAGAAAGACACAGACATATGTCTTTGCATGATTTCAGTAAAAACATGCTTTTCTTATTAAAATGTGGTGCTAGTCTGTGATTATAATGATCTTTTCCAGGAAATTTATGACTCAGTATGTGTAAATGCTCATCTCAGGGGTCTGCCCTTGTGGTGTCTTTGGCCACCCTCAGAACTTCTCACTGCGTCTGTGTGTGAATTGCATCAGAGTGGTGTGTATAATAGATTCTCCCTTCTCTTGGCTTCCCTGCCCATCTGGGTGCTTGCCAAGAATGCTGGCTGGCCACCTTATTAGCAAAAAAATGGGACTTGAGACCCAGCAAGACTCTGCTGGAAGCTGGAGGTCTCCCTGTTGACTGCAGTGGCGTTCAACCACTTCCACCACTTCAGTGGGAGCTTCCCAGCTTCCTTATCCGGTGGCTGTGGCCTCTGGTTGTTCCAGTCCTGAGGACTATGGAGAGTTTGATTACACTTCACTTCAGCACAGGCTAAGGGCACTCCACTGGCACTAGATAAACTCGTTCTATAACGCAGCTCTGTGTATGTGCCACGCTGTCTTGTTGGTTCTTACGTGAGGCAGGTTCCTATATGTGGAAATTTGGTGGGTTTTCAGCGGCAGATGCCCGGCAGAGAAATGATTCCAGCCTTTCTCTGGAGCCACAGCTTTCCCAGCAAGGCTCTCACACATTCAGGTGTGGATCTGTCTCACCCCAAGCCCCAAGTGCTGTGCCTAGGCCAAGCCACATGTGACCCCAGCATGCTCTGACACAGCTGGTCACCCCTCGGTGGGCTGAGACCAAGCCTTAGTGGGAAAGCTGAGCTCATGTTTCCGAGAAGCAAAGAGAAAGGGAGATGTTTGCGCAGCACGTTGTCATTGTCGGTGGTATTTTCCAGACTAACAGTAAACTTGGGTTGTTTACTGGATCCCAAACTTTCTTTGCATGTATACAGGAAAACAGATGCTTCCCACTGCCGGGCCCCATGGCCGAGCCAGGCTCCCTCAGCTGCACCGTAGGCAGGGGACAAAAAGCGGGGCAGCAGAGACTCTGCTTCCTGCCTGTCCCTCGGAGCTGCTGATAGAGCATTATCTGTCCTGCACACTTCTGTGGCCTCCTTGCCAGGCTATCAGGCAGGCTCACAGCAGGCAGTTTGCTTTTCCTGCGCTGTAGGAACAGCTGCTGCCTCGCTCACAAACAGGGAACAGAGGTTTGCGAGCGGTTGGGCTCAAAGCGGGGCCGTGGGGCAGGGATGGGAGAGCTGGGAAGCAGCCACGTCTCCCAGAGCCTGAGCAGGGGGGTGCCCCAGCTGCCAGGTCACCTTTCATCTTCCAGCATTAAAGGTCTGGCATGGTCCATCCAGAGCCCCATCTTCAGTAAGCCTCAGGTGCAGTCCTCCAATTGATTCATTTATGCCAGTGTAAATTAAATTTCAGGCTCTTACAATGAATTAAAGAGGCAAAGATGAAACAGAGCACAAACTCGTGCCTGGATATATACTCAACCAGTCAGTCCCTATCAGTCCCTTGCTTCTTCTTCTGAAGCAGTGGCACTGGTCCCTGCCTGTGCCAGGACTGTGATTTATTGTGCCCTTCTGTGGTGCAAAGAAAATATTTCCTTTTTCTGCCTGAAGAAAGTGACACAGGCTGCTTGAGGATGTGATGCACTCACTGTTCCTCTCTCCTGTGATATTTCTTTATATAAGCAGCTGAATAGTAAAACGTATCAGTGTTCATTACTAATTTTGTTATTTATAGTGAGCTGCCACAGATGGAGACTGCAGCACCGTTCTATCTTTAGGGCGTAGTGCCTGCCTGTCCATACAGACAATTGGTAATTAGCACAAGAACACGTTGTTTATTTATTCTCAAACTAAAATAAATAGGAGACCCATTTATTCATCAAAATTCAACTCTGTCCCTTTGCCAAATCTCCAGGTGAACTGCTTAATGAATAGAGTTCATTGCTTCAGGCATTCAAGTAAAGACTGAAGTGTCTTTAAAGGAAATGAAATATGCAATAAAAAATAACCACTTATATACTGAACAAATAGCATTCAGATCCAGGAATTGTGAGCACAAGACAAGATGAAGGTCACAGGGCTGCCAAGCAGAGGTGTAGAAATGGACCGAGCAGCACGTAGGGGAGATGTGTGTGTACATCCTGGTTACTCCTGACGTGCCCTTCCTGCCAGGACAGGCACTCAGCTCTGAGCCCATCACTCCAAGGGAGTCCTCTCCTGAGCGTGAAACTGGAGAAGAAAAGGCAGAGATGGCACTTGCAGTTCTTCAAGCAAATCCCCCTTGTGCTCTAGGATGACCTTGCATGACTGGGGTGGCAGGACCCTGCCCAACGGAAACCACACACAATCCAGGGAGAACATATGATTTCTTTATTTTTCTATTTTTATTGCGGATTCCAACCCTTCTTTGTTTTCTTTTATTCTCTATAGCCACCCCTGAAGATAGAGAAGAACAGGCTTTATGAATAGATGGACTTTGTGAGTGGCACCTAAGGGTTGGCCCCACTTCCTTCTCTCCTTGTCCCCCCACCCTCCCCGCTGATGGGAGGGCTACACTCACCATTAGGGCCAAAGCAGCCCATGTGGAAAAGAACAAACAACCCTCGTCCTTCTCACCATTCAGATGTTTTCAGCATCTGAAACTGTTCCATTACTCAAACTGCAAGTGCAAGTGTGTTTTACATGCATTTGAGTGCACACACATCCACATGTCCGGGGGGGAAAACTGCTATCACACAGCAGAAATGGGTCAGATCTGAGGAATTCTGCCAGGCCTCCATTTGCAATCATATAGGACCCACTAAAGAGCTATTTGCTCACTGCCCTACCATCCAGACAAACTTTGTTTGGCCTTTTTATTCTCCAGTTTACAGCATCCAGGAAGGGGATAAAAGCTACTAAATAAAAGAAAATTATTCCAAATACGATAAATGGAAAAAAATAACTAATGAAAAGGTCCTTCTTTTGTCTTTCAGCTCACAACTCCAAATTTTCCTGTAGTGGTCAAGCTGGGACATGCTCATGCTGGAATGGGGAAGGTAAGCAAAAGACAAAATATATATATCTCTGGAAACAGATATATATGTGGCACAGCATTCCTGCGATTACACATGGCATGTGACCAGCCAGCAAAGGGGTTAAACCTCCCCACAGCCTATCTGGGTGGCACTGGCTGTTCCTGTGGGAGAAAAGGCCTTTCTCTGCTGTCACGCACTTGGAGACAGGCAGTGGTGCTGGGTTGGAGGCTGGCTGGGATGTGGGAAGGGGGGCTGCTGAAGCGTGGGGGAAAAGCTGGCTGGGCTAAAGTCATTAGGCTTGTCTTTTATACATTTTCTCCTCTCCTGAAAGTGGTAGTGTTGTTTATTCAAGCACCTGTAAAGTGCAGCTACACCCCACAGCATTCACAATGAGGAGCGATGGTGCTGGGCTTCTTGAGTGCATTATGATGACCTTATTCAAAAAATGGGAGCCCTTCAGTTATTTTTTTCCTCTTTGCAAGGAAGAACAAGACCTTACAAAGCAGAGTGGCTGGTTGCCTGCCAAGGAATCCTGAAAAACAGTTCACTACCCAGAAGGGCCTGTTTGTTTTTCCCAGGCTCTCTGGGATCTTTATTCCCCCAGTGAATTAGCAGCCCCTGTTTCTTGGGGTGACGAGGCTCCCCTTTCAGTGAGGCATCACCAGCACATTGCTGCTGCGCTTGAGTCTCCTCTTTCTTTCGTATATCTTTTCAAAAGGCATCCCTTATCTGTCTAAAACTTGGTTTGCTCAGAAGTATTAAATTCTGAGGTATCATCTCTGAACCCAAATGGGTGGGACATGAACTTCATCACTGATACGCCTGCCACAGTGCTTCCCCGGGGCAAACAGACCTTCTCCAGGCCTCACACTTTGCTGAAAAATATATATAGTTACACCAAATTTAAACTTGGTACAGTTTGTTTGCTTGTGCTTTGGAAACAGAAGCCCTTTCTGGCTCACTGGATTGCACAGGGAAGATCTAATAATCTCTCTTGCTTTGGTTGCAATGTTCCCCTGCCTGGACGGTAGCTGCTGGGGAGGAAGTGGGCACAGATCCCTGTGCCAGTGGTGGAGCCGGCTTTCAGCATCAAGGAGCAAGCGTTTAAAGAAGCAGGAAATGTTGGTTAATACATTGGTGCTCCTCTGTGGAGCAGGCAGAGGTGTCATTGAGTCAGAGAGTGTGCAGACAGCATGGAGGTGTCGTAGGGAGCCACTAGCTTGTCCCTAGGAAGGATTTCATTAGCAAAATCCAGCCAGGACAGACCAGGAGGAAAACCCCTCCCTTGAGACCCTGCAAGCCTGCACAGCCCTGACTGCTCTGCCATTTCCCTGGGATGCAGGGAGGGCTTTGTGTGTCTCGTGCACCAAGGACCCTAAGTGGCTACAGAAATGGGGGTAGAATCAGAGAAAAGCACCCCAATCTTAACATTTCCAGGCAAAACTCTCAGCAGAGCATTTAGCTATTGTCTTCTGCACCACACACCAGATCTTCTTCCACCTCTTACTTTCCCTCCCATTTTATTCTTTAATTATGTTGATTTTTGCTGTCACAAGTTGCAGAGGAAGAGAGTTTCTATTCAGACTCCAGGCACAATTGTACTCGGCGGTACAAGGAGGGTATGTAGGAAGTCGTTCCAGATAAAGATAGGCTGACAGCCAGCATCTCAGAAGAAAGAATTGGTCTGAGGCCAAGTTTACTTTAGTCCATTTTGAAATTAGTGACTACTAGCAAAGTCTGGATGTGGATTTGGGCACTGAGTTTCAACACTGCTCGTTCAGTAGGTGGGGAAGGTACAGGAAGTCAGAGTTGTTGACCTTATGGTTTAGTTTGGGCCCTTCCCCAGCCACAAGCAGCCTGAAGGAAAGTTGAAACTGATTAAATTTTCTTTCTTCAATCCCACTGAATTTCATTGCCCAGAGAAAAAAGAAGAGGCAGAAAGATAAGATAAAATAAAGAATAAATCAGTTGGTTTAAAACACAAGCGACAAGAATTTGTTTCATGCTTTTTTTGAAACAATACGGTTCAAGCCCTAGTGGGACTCACAAAAGAAACCACAGAAAATATCAGGAGAAATACAGAGAAGCAGAACTATGGGTCTACTAGAAAAGTAACACCTACAGGTAAAAAAAAAAAAAAAAAAANGTAAAAAAAAAAAAAAAAAAAAACAAACTTAAAATGACGTAATTCAGAAGGGGGAAGTTTCCAGGAGACATGGTGTTTGTAACCATCACAATGCAAAAGCAATAACCAGTGAGATTACAGAGAGCTAAATTATTTCCTTGCACTGGTCTTCAGAGGTAGAGATGATAGCAGGAAATAGCAGGTCTTTAGCTGTAAAATATACGTAATATGAAAAGTGAGAGGTTTGCTTTTGGTTTGATGAGTGCAACAAAGTAAATGTTAATAAAGCACCTGCATCAGGTCATGTTTTGTATTAAAGCAGTGACTGGAGAAACAAAGAATAAAATAAGCAACCTATTAGCCAAAGTACACACGTGAGTATTAAAATAAATAGTATTTACTGCAACAAACGATGCCAAGATAGTGAGCCATGTATTTGTACCTGTAATTGGTGCTTCAAAGGATGGGAGCATTCAGGTTACAATGTTATTACCAACAGAAATTGTCAAGGAAGTACTTTTTCTTTGCTATTAATGATAAAATCACATGTAATGGGAGGCACCAACACTTAGAAGAATGAGCAAAGATGGGAAGTCCAGGCACTGTTCTTAATTTGTCTGAGGCAATGGCCAGGAGCCAGAAAAATTCTGGATGCAGAAAATGCCTCTTCCCCAAAGAGCTCCACCATCAGCTTGCAGGGACATTTGTGTCATTTCACAGTTTTTCTTCAATTTCTTTGTGTTATATACCAGAGGAATTATAATGATTACCTGATACTTATTTCTAATTCATAAGGCTCTTGGCAGTGTAAGTGCTGAATGTTTATTATTTTGCAATAATTGTTAGAAGGAGCATAATTATAATAGACTTTCATTTTCACATATTGTTTGTTTTGACATAATTTTCATAAAATTCACTCACCACATTTTTTAATCAGAGGGCTGAACAAAGAATCCTCAAAGCTAAAATGAAAAATAACCACATTAGGACTTGTACAAAATAGGCTCTGTCGACTGCCTTCCCCCTAAGGGTGGGTCATCATAACTGTCTTTAGCTTGGAAGAGGAACAGCTATTATTCAAGATCAGAGCCAAAAGGGGTGGCAGTGCACCATTAGTGAAAGAAATGCTCTGCCAAGTGATGTGTGCGTGTGAGGTGCACATGGAGATGGAGAAAACAAATTTTCAATAAAAGGCATCTTTTGAAATTTCCATTGAGAAATGCAGAAACAATAGCCTCTCTATTGACTTGAACAGAGACACCAGTAACAGCCTTCACCCAGGAACAGGCAATCTTCTAATCTAAAAACAGAACATGTGCCCCTCAGCCCCTCCCATGGCCATCGTTATCCTCCTTCCAAAATTTGGAGCCACTTCATTTTTCAGTGGCGCTGGAAGATCATAAAAAATGCTCTCTGTGCTGCTGGTCCAGTGCAGTATGGACACAAGTAAAATACCTGTAGAAATACTGCTCAGACAGATGTTTACAACGGAGCCAGCAGAGAAGGACCTTTCTCACGTTGTACTTTAGTTGTCCAGACTCACAGGATCAACAGTACTCAAGGACTTTTCCAGGGAACCCATGGATGGACGCTGGGGGGAGAAGTTTTTCCCTGTGCAGAACAGAATTGTTGTTTACCCAGCAGCTCCTTGGAGGTCAAGGCAGTCTGAAGCGTTGTGCAGTTTGAGCCCACCTGCCCCAGAAGTGACTGGGGGTCTCTTGAATAGGGAGAGCACTGCAGGGAGAAAGGAGCAACACTTCTTCCTGACTCCAGACCTCAGCATGCCAGAGCCCATGGAAAAGAATAAAGCTCTGAGTGTGTTAGTATTTGCCATTTGTGTGCTAACATGACCCTAAAGTGCCCTAGGAACAGAGCCCTGTACTGCAAATTCTCTCAAAGAGCCTCTTCACCTCTTCCTGATCAGATCATGAGAAGGAAATGACTGCCAGATCTACAAAGAGAAAAACCAGTATCTGTTCATGGGACTTTAATATATTTATATTCATTTATACATATTCATATATATGTTTTGCTTCTCCTACTTTATTTTTAGACCTCTCTAATTAGGTCAGTTAAAGAGTCACCTCCTGTCCCCTCCTGCCCCATAATTATGAAAACACCTTCCCAGTACAAATCCTGGCTCAGATGAATTGATTACATTGTAGAAGAAAAACTTGTTGTTCATAATAATATGGTCAGAGTTATTTTCTCCCTCACTGGATGGGAAAGGCTTCTCTGCTTCTTTTTTTCCCCTGGTATAAATATAGCACAAACTAAACAGAGCCACTCTGTAATGTAAAAATACTGCAAGGTTTTTATCAGGAAGGACAGCTCGTCACCTTGTCTCTCTCGGGACTGGAAATAGAATGTTCCAAAAGTGAGAGCTTTGAAAATCCAGTGTGCTAAAGAGGAAAGGAAGGGGAAAGGGCTGCCTCAGTTTGTCAAGGAACAAATATTTTCTTTTAGAGAAGACAAATAATGACTTGACATGTAACATTCATTCACAACAGAGCAGCCCAATCACTGCATTCCCACTGACTCATGAGTGGAGGAACGAGTGAGGATGTTCCAACTGTCTTGAAAATAGCAAAAACATCCCTATTTCTTGCACATCAGTCTGAAAGCTTCTGCTGGACACAGGAAACCATGACTGACCCAGGGTACCAGGGACCAAAGCAGCCAAAACCTTTATCAGGACACTTTAGAGCTCTTTGTTAAGAAGGTTTAATGCATTCAAGGCAGCATCTGGGGAATTTCAATGTGAGGATAATAAGGAAATGGAGACCCCATTGGGTCTTTACTATTTTGGGGTGGGTCAAAGTTAGGCCTAAACTGATTGTGTGCCAGTTGGATTGGATATTTTCTAAGAAGGGGAGTATAACTGGGGTAGAGGAAAGGAGAGATTCCAGAAACCCTCTGCAGAGCTGTTCCTGAAGACCCACTATCCCAAGATGGTAAGGTCCCTACAGAAGGGCTGAGAGCAGGTCAAGATGGACAAAAAATGAAAAGGTTAGTGTGGCTGCACCAGTTCCTCTGGAGGAAAACACTCAGATGGTGCATTTTCACAAGCCTAGCAAGGCTCAGTCAAACAGCACGTTGCCAAGCCCAGCCCTGGCTCAGCCTTGCACAGCCACCTTCCAGCTCTAACCTCAGTTTGGACACAGAAAGGGCTGCTGCAGGTTATCCCCAAAGTGTGCTCAGCCTGTAAGGCAGAGTTAACCTCAGAGGCAGAGCTCCCACTGGATGATGCTCCAGAAAGGCAAGGCTAGGGCAGCCCTCGCAGACTGACATAATTATGGCACTTTGGCTAACTGATTACTTTTCCATGTGGCCACATCATGAAAGCAAAAGGGGACTGGGATGCAATATCTTGTGGTGCTTAGGCTACAGACGAGGGAGGAGTGCCTTAGTGAGGACCCTGGTGTCCAGGAACATCCAGGATGGACAAGAGCAGCAGATTAGGGAGCTGTGAGACAGAGGAAGAAGTTTCTACCCAGATGGATCCCTCACTGAAGGAACCTGTGCTCACACAGATCTCAGCTGTGGCTCAGACTGCCCACAAGTCTGTCACGGTGGGGTTTTAGCAGCACCAGAACCCATCCAAAATCCTGCCTTGCAAGGAGGCCTCAAAACAAGGTCTGCAGCAGGGATGGGGCAGAAAGTTTCCCCCTGACCTGCCCCTTGGGCTGCTCTCCAGCCAAGGGCAGAAAGGGCAGAGCTTCTTGGGCAGGCTGAGGATGCCAACAGGTACCAGGTCATGTACTATCAGCCCCTGAGATGCCCCCTCAGGGCAGAGGGATGGTCACATATGTGTGAGCGTGTCCCCAGCCATCCAGACAGACTCACAGGGAGCATGCTAGGGCATCCCCAGTGCCTGGCTTGGAGAAGAGAGCCAGAAGGGAAGCAGGAACTATCCCAGGGAGCCTTCTTACTCAGAAAAGGCATTTGTCAACACACTGGCCCGAACCCTTCTTAACAGGTCACTAAAATGCTACAGCAAACAGCAACTTATGGCTTCAGAATGAGTCTATTGCTGCTCAAACAGGCAGCACAGCTAAGCAAACAGGCTGCCAGGGCAGGGGCTGTGTTTGTACTCGCTGTTTGCACTCCTCTTTGCACTTAATGGGATATAGCATTTATCCTAAGAAGGCTGCAAAAGAAAAGAGAGAGGGGAAAAATGGCTTCCTGTTGGTTTCTTTCCAATGCTTTTTATCAGTTTCATGTATTGGCCAACCTGCCATTTTAGAAGACAGATTTGTCTCTTGTTAGGTAAATTGGTAACTTTGCTCTGGAATGATTTTTAATAGTCCCTTCTTAAATAATGCCCTCTGGTGTCACACTACATCCACCCTGGCTTTGGCTATGTCTGGGACTTTTTCTTCTGTTGAGAGAATGGATATCTTATTGACCTCTAAAATGGTTACAAGGCAGGAGGAAATGAATTATACAAAATTTAAAAGTAGAAAGCTAATAAAATGGTGGGCTCAATAGATAAAGCAGGAAAACAAATCTAATTTGACTGTAACTTGAGTGCTTCCTGTTTATGAAATAATAACCGTACCCTGGGATAAACCAGCATTAACCCAGAACACGGCTGTTATTTTGTCAAATTTGGCTGGCTCTAACAATTAACAAATGGTGGCTCAGATTTCAGCTTTGGTGTGGTGATTATTTTGATGCCTGGCAGGAAATAAGGCTGTGATCTCCTAAAAGGGGACTTCTGTGAGTTGCTTTCTCTGAAAAGTCCATGGGAAGTACTCTGGCACAGGCCAGGGAAGATGCCAGAGCTGTTTCCTGAGGACTGTGCGGCGGTGTAGCACTGTGGGAGTTATCTTTATTTTTCATTTCTTATTCTGTGTCTTTGGTGAATCCCCCTCCTTTATTAACCCAGACAAAAGTCCTCAGGCCCATTAGAGAGAACTAATTTCAATTACTTTCCTTCTCTCCCCATGGGGAAGGGGTGGTGGAGAGGAGGAAGAAATGGACCCTTCCTTTCCATAACACGCTGTATTTTTGAGGAAAAATCACATTTAACGAGATGAGCTCCTTTCTAGCAATAACAATATGGTCTAATTCCAGTCTGGAGGGGGAAGCTGCATCCTCTCCCCTGCTCTGGGACAAATGTTCCTGGGCTGAGGATGCAAACATTTCAGTTTGGGCCCTAAGACATCTGTTGCACAAGCACAGCACTTTGTTTCAAATCCCACAGACATCCTTGTTCCAAGTAGGTCATTATATAATGGCTTTTGTATTTTCTCACTCCCAAAAGGGTCCGGGGGAATTTGTTGTAACACCGTGTCAGTGTCGCCTGCCCTTGCAGTCCCTCCTGCCATCATCTCATCTGGGTGGGACACAGCTTGATGTCATGGAGCCCAGGGCAGCTCTTATCAGCACAACAAAAATACCCAGCTCCAACACAGCCTGCATTGTTCCCTCTGGTGTTTTGCAAATCCAGGCTCTTCATTCCCACTCCCATTCTCCCCACTGCCTCCAGGGCATTCCTACAACCTCACCCTGCCCTGCACATCCCCACTCAGTCAGAGAGGAAAACAGCACAGTCTAGAGCAAGGCTGCTCTTCCTGGATGCCATGTAATGGTTGCCTGTACATATCCCCTTTGTGTTTGTTATTTCCATTTTTTTTCTGCTGGTATCCTCCCTTCCCACAGATGACTGTCATCTCCCTCTGCTCCTTTCCTCAGAAGTTCCTTAATAGTGAGAGCACAGCCCTCACCACAGCAAAAGAGAGAAGGACTACGGGTATTTGGTTGTCAGCAAAAGGAGAAGCAAAAACAAGTTCTTTTTCCTATTCAGGCATCTAGAAATGGTCACGGGTCAAACTGGTTGCACTTTTCACCTTCCCCAAGATTGTTCCGTTTTTGAGAGCTTTTCTGCAACAGGATGTGGCCGAATCTTTGGTGTATGTGTGAGCTGGCACTTACACAGAACCATCTCAAGAGAGTAAAACAGGTTCACAGCAAGCTTGTCCTCTGCTCCCCAGTGAAGATGGATCCCACCCACCCTGGCTGAAGGCAGATACGTAAAACCACTTGTTTGTTCTTCACAAAGAAACACCAAATACCACTGCATGGGTTTCCTTCAGCTGGCTCCACAGAGTCTGGCATCACCCTCCTTTAACACACAGTGACGCAGCTGGGAATCTCTTCTGGAGAGGAGACCGATGGATTGTCACCAGTCTGTGCACACTTAGCAAAGCAGGGCTACAATGCCCAACTGTGGTCTCAAAGCATTACCAAAATACAAGGTGTAGGTAATAATGTAAAGAAAGTCACTCACTTGCTCATTGTTTTTACACAGTCTTGGTCTTTTTTCCACAAATTAACCCGCCCTTCCTGCATATGTCCATCCCTAAGGAACAAGACTGGTACAGGTTTCTCTGATGCACCAAACAAGTGTTTGCCAATACATTAAAGGCCATGGTTGAAGGTATGAGTGAGGTGAAGTTGTCCACTATGTTCTTGTTACCTGTTTGTTCAGTTTTGCTTTCCCAAATCAATGAGCTTTTGTAGAGATCTGATTATATCATCAGAACTTCTACTGTTTTGGTCCTTCTTCATTCCACTTTTTTTGAAGAGCATTTCCCATAACTGAACACAAAATCTGTGAAAAGCCATCTTCTCAGAAAAAGTGTCGCTCATAGGTCGACTGCTCTCTAGTTTCCAAGTGTGACTGAAGTCTGACACCCAACCAGCTGTCCTGCTCACATGTCCCTGTGTCACACACACACAAACTCCCCAGGAGTCACAGACTCCCCCAGAGACATCCTTTTCCTTCACTGTGTCCAGTCAAGAGACCTGCACCACTTCTCAGAGAAAGTCTGGAGGGGGGTGATGTGAAATGCCAGGGAAATGATGCCTAGAGGTGGCAGACAACCAGCTTTCATGTTGATTTCCAGGCATTGCTTTGTGTTTCCTGACCGCCCAAAATACTCTGGTTTTATCCATCCCAACACGGGAAATAGCAGTTCCAAAGTTTGAATGAAGTAATGCCTCTTAAGAGGTTGAATGTTTTTCTGAAGCATCATAAAAGCAAAGAGTATTAACAAGAGCAATTTGGGCAAAGGTCTAGCTGCCTCTCTGGTGCCAGGTTTACCTGGGCTGGTGCACCAGGAAGGTGAATGGGACTGATTTGCTCTGGGGAACTCTCTCTTTAAATCACAGAAGCCCTGCTCTGTCCTCATCTGTGCCTGTGTGGGGTTTAACTGACATTGTGCTCTTCAGGTGCAGAGATGACTTCTGCTCACAAACTATTCATGTTCTTTTTGCTCTTGTCTCTTTTTCACCGGGTTTTGATAATCAAGGTCAAAGTTGAGAACCAGCACGACTTCCGGGACATGGCCAGCATAGTAGCCATGGCAAAAACCTATGCCACCACCGAGCCATTCATTGACTCCAAGTATGACATCCGAATCCAGAAAATTGGCAACAACTACAAGGCTTACATGTGAGTGCATGGCTATGGCAGAGCGAGACGGGGAGGAGACAGTGCTGTGGATGTGATTGAGTCGGTGTCTGCTCTGGGCAGGAGTAGGTAGCTGACTTATTTCCTTGAAGAATAACCCTGCTGTTCTCCTCCCACCTCTGAACCCAGATCCCTCATTCGCCAATCATCTTCTCCATTAGTCACTGTCAGGTCATTGTTTCTGGCATGTAAATCTCTGTCTGTGTCTGAGATCCAGTTAATTCCCACTGTAATGACTGTGCTCTGCCATCACCTCTCCATCCTGTTGTTGAAGGGCTCATCTTTCCCAGCAAAACCCTCCAGCTCTGAATATCCTCTAGTGGGAACTGAACCCACCCCCTTTCCACCTGTGGGGAAAAATAAAAAAGATTGAGCCAGCTACAAGCTGTGGAGCCCTGCAGTGTCCAGGCCATAGCAGCAGCCTGTCCTCTCCCCAGCTGGAGACAGCAGCACCACAGCCACATGAGGAGCACAGAGCGCTGGGTACAAACAACCTCAGCCAGGGGTGCAGAGTTCTGTGGGCATTCTGCATGTGCAAAAAAAAAAAGAGGAAGAGGAGGTGAGACATTTCTGAGGGGGCTACAAAACTGTTCCCTGCCCTGTGGGTTGCAAGGGAGGTGGCATGACAGCAATCTTCAACACTGGTGTGTTTAAAAGTATTAAAAAGCGTTGAGCCAAACTGCAGGAGTCACCGTGCTCAACTAGATGTAACCACATGAGTCAGTAAGACACCTGTTTCTTCTTACTGCAAACCAGTAGATGAAAAAAGCCACACAGCACACTTCTCCAGGAGCTCCTTGCCCAGCCACAGAACTCTGGACAAGCAGTCAGCTCCAGCAGTACATTCTTCAGGCTGCCAGATAAATTGCGTATGTTACCTTACACCCACAACACTGTGACTTTTGGGTCCGTGTTTACAAACCTCCAGGCCATAGTTCTGCTGAAACATAGTCAAACAAGATAATCAAATGTACACAATCACATATTTTTCAGCTATGACTGCCTAAAATTCCCAGCTGGATTCCTAGCACAGAGATATTTAAGAAAACTGCTTAATGACTGAGGCACATTCTTCACAGGAAGGAAGGACGTGTGGGACACTTGCCTACTTCATTTGATCTCAATGAGAGAAAATTTATTTTTAATTTAATCAGGTCAACAATAGCACAGTTGCCTAATATTACATTAACATCTCAGAGAGTCTCAAATTGGCCAAAGGAAAGGTTTAAAATATCAATTAAAATTCCCTATTCCTGCCAACACACCCAGCCTTGGCTCCAGAATCTGCTCCCCAACTGCCTTAACTGAAACAAAGACCCAGTTAGCCTGACCATATTCTCTCCTCACTTATTATTCACACTCACCATGCACTCATCCAGAACAGGGATCAGAAATAATACCAGATGATTGAGGAAAGAAAGCAGCCACACTAAGACCTAACCCCACTTGGGAGTATAGCTGCACAAACAACTGTTTGCTAAAGGAAAAATGTTCTCATATGAAAATGGTCATGAACAGAGAACAACTTAATGAGAAATGAAGCTAATTAGCAAAGAAAGCAAGCAGCAAGGTTCACTCAGTGACTTGCTAACCCAGAAGGCTGATTTAGATTGAGAGAGCCATTTGGATCCAAAACTCACATTTGGATGTGAGTTTGGGAGAGCAGTGTAGTCAGTCCCACCAGGGACTGCTCCTTCCACCCCAGAATTAGACAAAATAGGTTATTTCTACGGTATAAATAAGTCCCTGTTATGTCCAAGGACAGAGGTAAGCACCCAAAATATCAGAGCTCTCACTGGTGTCCCAAATAGGAGACTCAAAACCATTAGTCATGCTAGCAAATCTCAGCCTTAAAGGCAATTCCAGCATCTGCAGTAGCGTCATACTGAGTGACTTGCTTTGATCTGTGAGCCATGGAATCTCTCCAGTAATTTTATACCTTCACCCACACATATAGACTTTAAAAACCCCTTTTCTTCTGAGAAGAGACTGCACTGAAAGTCTCCAGAATATGTTTACTTTGCACCAAGCATCTGCCAGAGGGAGGATGCTGCAGGGTGAGTCATGCATTCCTCCCTGCCCCAGATGTTCGATGCATTTCCTTCCAGCCCATGACCCAAGGCTTCAGTTCGGTTTCCCATTGACTTCAGTGCAGTGACTCCAGATTTACACTGCTAACAAACTCCTGCTTAGCCCATGCCTTGGGCCAGTTTGAAAACAGCAGATAAGCAGCGTGTGATACATGCCTGAAATTCCACCAAATGTATTTGACTATCACTCTAATACTGGTGAAGAGAAAACATGAAAACAGGTCATGTTGTGGGGGAAACTGGGGCAGAAATTATGCTTCCACACTCCCCCCCACTGGGGGCAAACGGGGATCATTTCCAGTTAAGACTCATGAAATGTTGTTCACTTTGAATTAAACCAGCAGCCACTGACTTTCAGGTGTGGGATATTCTTGCCACCAGCTCTAAGAGGGTACTGACCTTGTCACCTGCAATGCAGGTCAGTGTGCTCTGTAGGGGATACCAGATCAACTGTCTACACTAGAGCTACTTTTAGACAGAAGTGGCCCAGGTTAGAGGTGGTGAGTACAGGACACCAACAATTCCAGATCTGCACGTTTATCCACTTATCCTAAACAATGCTGAAAGTGTTGTGATCACAGATCTGTTTGAGTAACTGGTCTCTAAAAGCCTGGGGTCCTTTCCTTTAAGATACTGACTGTACATTGTGTGGCACCCTGATGTTTAGGATGGTGGGAAGCACTTAAACTTTCAGTCCCTAAGAGAAATGGGGTTTGAGGCAGAACACCCTTAGGAAAATTTTTTATGTTCAGTCTCATTTTCACTTCATACAGTACAAAAAGGAAAATAGAAAATAAGCTGTATGAGGAGTAGTTGGGGTCTGTTTAGCTTGGAGGAGAGAAGACCGAGAGGAGACCTTTTCACAGTCTGGAACTTCCTTGAGAGGGGAGGAGGAGCGGCAGGCACTGATCTCCTCACTCTCATGACCATGACAGGACCCGAGGGAATGGCCTGGAGCTGTGTCAGGGGAGTTTAGACTGGAAATGGGGAAAAGGTGCTGCACCCAGAGGGTGGCTGGGCCCTGGAGCAGGTGGCCCAGGGCAGGGGTCACAGCCCCAGCCGGACAGAGCTCCAGAAGCGTTCGGACACCGCTCTCGGGCACCTGGAGCCTGAGATTCTTGGTGATGGTGCTGTGCAGGGCCAGAGGTTGGGCCCAGTGATCCTTGTGCATCCCTTCCAATTGAGAACATTCAGTGATTCTGTAGTTTGGGGCACAACTGACACGTGAACTACTCAGAAATGCTTGGAAGGGAATGATCTTGACAGAAGCTGTGGTGTAGGGTTTGGTGTCTGGTCCAGTGGGTTTCAAATAAAACTCTTAATTTCGAAACAGCGAAGTTCCCCTGTTGTTCTTGGGATTTGTGAAAGCAGGTAGAGAGGTCAGGCAGACAGGCTTCAAGATGGTGAAGAAGAAGGTTTTATTTACAAGAAGTTCTTTTTATACACAGTAATAAACAAGTGTCCATTGGCCAAAGACAATCCACCCCCAAAGACCTATTGGTTATGGCTTTTACACCTCTCAAACAAAAAACACAGATTAAGAAAGTACAGTTTATTTGTCTTCTCCATGAGAGAGAAAGGAAAATTCTAAGACAATGCAACTACATTCCCCAACAGGAAAGTTAGGAACACAGCGGAGAGGTCTATTTTAAATCTTATGCCCAATGTTGGCTCAAGATGGATAGGCATAAACAAGTCCAACAAATCAGCCCAATGGCTTAAGCACAGTTCTTATCTTGGGAGCTTTGCCATGTCAAATTTCCTTATAAAACTGTCAAGTTGTGGTTTCATTTTCTTAGTGACAACACAGCTGCTTACATTTGGTATGCCAGGTATATTTTCTAAACACCAATGTCAAATCATCTTGTCACTAATGAGACTCCTGGAGTTCCCACCAGCACTAACAGGAGTTTGGATGTCCTTTGCCACTGCAGGGCAATTTTCTGTTAAAAATAAATGTTAACAAAGAGTGGTTTTTCCCATTGCAGAACTGAAAAACATAATCCTAAGAATCCCATATCAAAAGAGAAAGAAAGGCTGAGGATTGAACACTGACCTTACAGGCCATCAAAGGGCTCATGATAGTCTGAGGCTGAGAAAGAATCCATTCTTCTGCTTACAAAGTAGGGCAGCAAAATGGATGTTGGGTGAAGGCAACAGGCATAAAAGCCAACTGTATGGAAACACAGCTACTCAACACAGTAATCACACTCCTTTGGTCCCCCATTCCACTCCTTTAAACATGGTTAAAGAGACAATTTAAATTTCACAGCAACCAGCCACACCTGTTTAGAGTAGGATTGGAAAAAGGACTCCGGGGTGTCTCTCACAAGAGTAGAGGGGAACCTTAGGTAGTCAGCTATAATGATCCAAGTTTATGATCTAGCAGGACATCATCACCACTGCTGAACACAGCTTTGCAAAGTGTCTTTTGCACATGATCCTGAAAATGAGAGTGAACTGGCAGCAAGGGTTCCCTAACCTCATATTGAAGTGTTGGATCACAGCTCATACTCCCCTCATAAATCTCTACCTAAATCTTCTTCAGCATGGAGGGGCTCCCTGGCTGTCTCCTGTCAGCTTGTTGGCGTGTCCTAGCTTGCACACCATGGGAAGGTTATCTGGAGTGCTGTCACAGCAGCCTGGCCAATGTCTGCCTTGGGCCTAAGGTCAAGAAAAGGAAAATGTTCACCCCTGACAGCTGATGGTGAAACCCAGAATTTTCCAACAACAGCACCTTTTTTGGAAATTAACTATCAGTTGCAGCTAATGAAAATCCAAAGATTTTGAAATAAGAAATTCTTTAAGTCCAAACACAGCGAGCCACTAACAGGTCAATGAAAAGTCAGTGAAAAGACAGCATGCTAATATATTCTATGATGTCAGTACCACTGAAATCAAATTGAAGTGGACCCAGAAGTACAATTGAAATCAAATTTAAGTAGACCCAGAATGTCAGAGCTGACATTTTGTGAAGCTGCTCAGCAAATACTTGCCTGTAGAGCTTCTGTTCTGTGGATGGAAGATGCTACCCATTGCAGAACACAAGGGTGATTATCCTAGAGATCTTTTACACACATTTCAGCTCCTCTAGGTCTGAGGTATAAAGAAAGAAAGTACTCACAGAGCCTGATGTGTGCTCAAGATTCCTTGGAGGTTTCTCTGTCTAAATCCTCAGTCAGTTTTTCATGAGTCTAAACAACATATCCTGTATGGAGTGTTGTTCAGGAAGGATTTGGAAAGGCTTCTGGGAGGAAGAACCTCACCTCATCCCCTCCTGTACAAGCACAGAGGCAAGAATGAGGACTACAGTATGCAGGAGGATGGGTCAGGAGTCTATTTTCATGTTCAGGTTATGTTTTTGGTTTGTTTTCCTAGGAGGACTTCCATCTCTGGAAACTGGAAGGCAAACACAGGTTCTGCGATGCTAGAGCAGATTGCAATGACAGAGAGGTAAGGAAGAGTTTCAAGACACTATTAGCTATTCTTGGGTTAGAAGGGAGGAATTGTATTTCCAGCTTGGGTTAATTGAGAGAACTGGTGAGTGAGGTCTCATGGGAGGCTGGATAAAGAGTTTAAAACACTGAGTGTTTTCTTAAAAATATACTAAGGACACAAAGGCAAACTGTCCTATTTTGAAGAACAGACTGAAAGTACAGCTAGAAACCAACATTGCTAAATCATTAGATCTTTAGTGAATGCAGCCACAGGAAACAAGACCAGCATGCTAGGTCAAGCACACCAGTACAAACATGTAGGGGTAAAATCAGAAAGGTCAAAGCACAAAACACAAAGTAACATGAAATTTTTCTAAGTACATTACTAATGAGAGGCAAACACAGAAAAGTGGTTTTCTTCTGCTTAACAGAGGAATAAAACTGTCAGCTGAAGTGCTGAAAGCACTTTTTTGCTTTAGTCTCACAAAAATGGTCACTGTCTTAGCGAAGGTCTTCTCGCTGCTGAACAGAGCAGAAAGAAATCTTACAGACTAAAATTTGCAGATGCTGCTTCCATGTATTCAAATCACTGTGATATTTGCTAACAGTGCAACTGCAGGACACTGTGAACCCGTGGTAACCTGCTTTGCTGTAACTCCTGTTCTGCAGAACCAACACTTGTTCTCATCACTTTTCTCCATCCCATCTAATTAGCTTATTCATAGATTTATAGAATCCATAGATGACATGTAGGCATTCATCCCTAGTGAATTTAAGATTTTTTTCAGATCATACCTTCAGTTTGTCAGGATCATGATTAGTTCTGACTCTGTCCAGGTTTGGGCACTACATTTGAAGAGGAATGGCAAGGAGCTAGGGAAAGTCCAAAAGACAATAAAAGGAACATTCAAAACCTAAGCAACTGATGAGAAAAACATGCAACAATTGCACGTAGTTCTATGCATTTTTCCACCTTTTTCATTTAGCAGACCACTGATACTTTTCCACTAGAAGTGTAGACTAAAGCATAATGAATCCATGCCTGCAGTGCAGAGGTTCACTCTCCTTCATTGGCTGGTACAGATCTGGAAGAAGTGTAACAAGCTGAACACCACAAGCTGAACACCACTTCATCCTAAAGATGAAAAAAATGACAGAGCATAGGATGTTTAAATATATGAAAGCCTGTTAATAGGCATTTCTCACTACTTACATTACAGTGTAATACTGTAAGAAATCAATTATAGCAGAAAAGGTTCCTTTGAACATTTCCTATATTTTCTTACAGTAAGGATAGCATAGCACAGAAATCAATTGTCTGGAAGAGATGGCGAATCTCTGTCCTCTTTCAGACCAGATTAAAGAAATGTCTCCTCTTTGGAACATGACAGTTGTGCAGGCATCATCTAAGGTCCCTTCTGCACCTTGAGTTCTGTGAAACAGGGAAGCCAAGCCTCAAATCAGATGCTGAAGGTGACCCTAATAGTACTGTGGGAAGTGGACATGATGATGCATCCAGGCTGTTTATAACACAGCCAAAGCTAGAGAGATGAAGGGCAGACATTACCTCACTGCAGTGTCGTAGGGCTAAAACCCAGATTCCTGCCAGCCTGCAACACTGCCTTTTGAAGGTTCGTTTTGTAGATGTAGTACCACAATTAACCACTCTAGCCTTATTCAGCCATAAATGCAACAAACCCTGCTGAAATCTGTGAGTTGTCAGTGCATGAAATGAGGCAGGAATGTGCTCAAATGCTCTGATGAGCAGGAGCAACCTGAAGTACCTGCTGTACTGACCAGTAGCACAAAGGATTGAAATGTTCAGGTAATGCAGAAATGACAGGAAATCCTCTGAAAATGCAACACCTGGTGCATGTGCATAAATACACTCTTCTTCCCCATGATACTTTTATTACACCCCAGGAGCCCTGATGCTTCCCAGTGCTCACCCATGGCCAACAAGCACAGAAGATGTGCAGCTATCAGGGTCTCAGGCATGAGCAACAAGTCCCTGGGCCTGGCTGCTGAACCCAGACACCTCAAGATGTTCCTCAGGAGCAGAGGAGGCTCCACAGTGGTGTCCCTGGCTGTGGGGCCCCAGCAGTGCCCGAGGGGTGCTCTCTGTGCCCCCTGCCTGGCTCATGCAGGCCATAGTTCTCCTCCTCATGCTACTGACTCCTACTCAGACATTCTCTTCCTTGGGGGTCCAAGATGAACACACTTGGTCTCCTCATTAGGGATAAAAGAGCACCAGTAGTCATATAAGTCATAATTTTGCTTCTTCCCAGAGACATTGTGTTCACACAAGTTGATCATTATATTGTCAAGCTATGGGGACTCTGGCTGGCTTCAAGGACGTAAATTTGTTCTTCAGCCAGAACAGCTCTTTCTCCTGTCCCTGTAGGGTCTGCAAAATGTCAGTGTTTTCATGAGACTGTGGCCTTCCCTCCCCTCTCTGCATCTTGTCATAGCCCTGCTTATAGTTCTGCTATTCTGAGATTATTATTTTTATTTAAATGGCTGGGACCACGGCACAGCTGCACAGGCAATAAAACCAGGCTGCTTCCTTCCCTCCTCATTTGCACAGCTGGGGGATGTGGTCCCCCCATAATATGCTTCTTGTCACTCTCTCTCCTCCTCTGACAGCAGGATAGCTCAGGGGGCAGCAGCTCACATTCCCATCCTGGGATGGCTGGGCAAGAGGGAAAAAAGCCTGTAGGTCTCCCTCTAACAAAAGAGTGCCTGGTCCATGTGATGAGACTGCCTAACTAGGAACAGCACCCAGGGGTAGAAGGAGGCAGGAGACTGTAAAAGGGTAAAATTGAAAGTAAATTGTAAAATGCAGGAGCCACTGGGTTACAGATCAGAGAGGGGATGGCCACTCCTCACTAAATTTGACACTCCCTTCCCGATCCTATTCCAGTCCTAATGTGCTGGACATCTTATCAGGAGAAAGCTGCCTGCATAATGGAGGGCTTTCAGGCAAAGCCAATACAAACGCTGAGGGGCCAACACTACTGGGAGCTTAAATGAGCTAAATATTTATAGCTTGGCTGAATGACAACCAACTGGAGATCTGATGTAAATACCAAGGAGGGAAAGAAACATTTTAAGGTGGCTTTGAGGGCAGGATTGAATCAATCTGAAATTAATGGAAACTTTAGGCAAGGTTCTTTTTTTTCACTCCATCTCCTGCACAAGAGAGGGAGTCAATGACCCAGCAAAGCATATGAAGGACACCTTGTAATAAGGGCTCCCAAATGTCTTTGTGTTCCTGTGGGCAGCAGGGCGGGTGGCTGGTTTTGATGGACTACCCAAGGACAGCTAATCCAAGGCCATGCTCTTGTGCTTTCTGCAGGTACAGACTCTGGGCAGACGCCTGTGCAGAAATGTTTGGAGGCCTTGATATCTGCGCTGTCAAAGCCGTGCACAGCAAGGATGGAAAGGACTATATCATTGAGGTGAGAGCATGGGCAAGCTGAGTGCCAGTCTGCTGTGGGCAGTGGGTCTGCAGGCACGCTGCCTTGGAGCTCACAGCACCCATGTGCTCGCTTTCCCCCCGTGGTCCTGCAGCCTCTGCTCCTCCTGCCCACCCGAGTCCTCAAGCCGTGGCCCAGGGATCTGTCAGGAGCTGCTTCAGAGCCCCAGCCAGACTAGCAGGTATACAGCAGGGTGCCAGGGCTGAAGTGCCTTCCTTTCTCAGTGTGCACTGGGAAAGGAAATGGAGAGCCACAGAGGGCTTGGCTGCTTCAGCTTTCCCGCAGATGGTTCAGGTCATTAAAAATCTCGGTTTTTCTCTGAAGGAACCTGTCTTTCTTCAATCACTTTAAAGGGGGTTTCCAAACAAAAATCCTAGCTGCATCCTATTTAAAAGAGGAAAATAAATGGTGAGAGTGTAGCAAAAAGTCCACAAGCAACAGGAGCAATTTTATTAAACAAAAAATGAAAGGTATCTTTTCCAAAATATTTTGCCCAGACAGCATTCACTACAATAAGAGACCATCAATACAAAGCACTGCAGAGTTACTGTGGGCAATATGTACTCAATATTTGTGTCCAGAGCTGGACAGACTGTGGCTCTGAGAGCTGAAGTTCAATGTGCTCCTTGCCAGGCCAGGAGGCAGGCGTGAAGGTGGGGTAAATAGCACACTCAGGTCATCCTAATGGGGCAGAGATGGGAAAGCTGGCCGGAAAATCAAAGTGGAAACTGAAGAAATGCCACGGAAGAGAGAAAATCCAGCAAGTAAGCAAGTGCCTGTCAGTGTGTGGCTCGAGGAGACACAACATCTGACCTGCTGCAAACTCCACCAACACAGGCCAGCCGAGCAGGACGAGCAGAGCCAGCCTTTGGCTCCATGTGCTGACACACTGCAAAGCTATGTGTGGGAGAGCAGTCCCACCCGCGAGGGCTAGGATGCTGATGAGAACCACATGAGCCCTCCAGTGCCTGCGCATTCCTGCATTATGCATCTGCTCTCCCCGGGGAGGGGAGCAGTGACCTGTCAAAGGCCATGTGAGAGAAGCGTGCTGCCAGCAAGCAAACGCTGGCTGGTGAGTCTCTGTCCTTCCTGAATTGATGGGGCCAGGGCTCATGGGGCTGCTCCCGTGTGCAATTCATCAGCACCTAGAGGAGCATCCCCCAGAGCAGACTGAGTCCCTGCTGTGCACTTTTAAATCTCTGTGCCCCTGCAGCTGGGAAAGGAAGAGCAAGTCTTGCTAGAGACAACTGCAAGGACATTTGGATCGTGTCCACACATGGTTCGATGTGATATGTGGTTTTCATATCCCTGCATATATTCTTGCACATAAGCCTATGTACGTGCACACACAGCTAGTTCTGGGCTTAAAAATTATATGGCTCTGTCTGGGTATGCCTCTGGGTTTTCACATCTGCCCCTGTGTGTGACTGACTGGTGAAAAGCACATCCGTGCCCTAACAGCATCATCCTTGCACACACAGAAACGCACGCTCCTGCTCCTCTCTCTGCGACCAAGTGAACAGCAATGCATCTAACACGACACAAATCAGAAGAAACACGGTGGTTTCAGATGGGATATCTGAATAATCCCAGTGGAGAACCTGACTGAGCAGGCCTGATACACCAACATCTAGCAGGCATTCAGATGCCAGGCTGATGGACGTTGTTGGGAAAGGAGTAGAGCAGTGCAATATAAAGAGCAGAACAAAGCCAAACAGGCACCTTTTTATGCAGATCTGAGGGACATGTTGACAAGTAATTAATTGCCTCCAGCCAACTTCCTGGGGTACTTTTCTTGGTCTGAAACTGATCCCTTGTTTTGGTTTTTTCTTTTGATAGTGGGAGAAAAAAGTTATTTGACAGTGTGACAGTTGTATTTTCTTGGTAAGAAGGAACAGTGTGCTGTGACATTTTACAAGAAAGCAGGACTAAATGGGCTGAACAAACAAGGAATTTTGCACAATGCGGTTGCAGGCAGTAATTAATTTTCACAGTGCAAAACAGTTCTTCAGGAAAGATTCACAGAGGTAATGATGGGCAGTTCTATGAACTGAGATTTATCACAGTGGTTTGTTGCAAACAAAATCAGATTAAGACAAATGAGTTATCAACAGCACAAGAGTAATCTTGCACACATGGTATTTGCTCTTACTTGAACTTCACTTTTTTTTTCCCATGGCAAACAGCAGAATCTATTCTGTTTCTGCCTTCAAAGCATTAGCACATTTATGTACCATTTTTGTGGCTCATATTGAAACAAAATGTGACTTTAACAGTAAATGCTGGCAATTCTTTTTTCCTCTGCTTTAAAGAACTTTGTAACTTTGAGGGAATATTCAACATAAGTAGCTAGCACTCAATCAGAGTGCCTCAAAATAATGCAAATTCTGTACTGGTGTCAGCAGCCAGATTCTCAAAAGAGCTCAGCAACAGGTACGGTTTAATAATCTCCCCTCTCCCCCTTTTCTTTTTTTTTTTTTTTTTTTTTTTTTTGGTTTTTTTTTGTT
>VZTX01020355.1:44848-72248 GCA_013400915.1 Pardalotus punctatus
TATTTCCTTCCTTCCTTCCTTCCTTCCTTCCTTCCTTCCTTCCTTCCTTCCTTCCCTCCTTCCCTAGAAATCACCCCACGTTCCACTCTTGCACATCAGAGGATGAAAAAACAAGCCCAGCCTTCAAGCTTCAGCACCAGACAGGCACAGAGAGAGAACCAGGGTGGTCTTTTCCTGAGTCTCTTCTCTGCCTGGGCACTTTCCCTTCACCCCTCATACACCTGCTCAGGCAACAGCAGCTGCACCAGGAGCAGCCCCTGGCCTTGGGCAGCTACAAAGGCTGGGTCCATATGTGCTGACATCTTCTTTCCTTGCCCAGCTGTTCTGGGATCGCCCAGCAAGGGATGAGTGCAATCTGTCTGTGATTCACGTACTCCTCTCAGCCAGCTGATTTATTCAGTATTAGCATTCGTATCTGCCCAGTTCCAGACCAATTTGCCCTTCGTGGAAGACAGGCAAGGTGACAGCTCATGATTCTTNGGTTTGGTTTTGGGGTTTTTGTTTGCTTGGGTTGGGTTTGTTTTGTTTTGTTTTGTTTTGTTTTTGTTTTGTTTTGTTTTGTTTTGTTTTGTAATCTAACCCATTTCCACATCTCTGCTGAGCTGAAAAATACGAAGCAAGTAGAGGGCAAGTAAATTGGCCCATGTGATTTATTCTTCCTCCTGGAAGAATAAGATAAGTCCTGACTGCCATAGAGCTAACCTATGTTACCAGACATGCTCCTTGCTGCCCTGCCTGGAGCCCTGCTCATCCCTCCAGCACTGCCTATCATTTGTTTTGATATGTCTAATCATCAGTTTTCCTTCCCTCCTTCCCTCCTTCCTTCCTTCCTTCCTTCCTTCCTTCCTTCCTTCCCTTCCTTCCTTCCTTCCTTCCTTCCTTCCTTCCTTCCCTCCTTCCCTAGAAATCACCCCACGTTCCACTCTTGCACATCAGAGGATGAAAAAACAAGCCCAGCCTTCAAGCTTCAGCACCAGACAGGCACAGAGAGAGAACCAGGGTGGTCTTTTCCTGAGTCTCTTCTCTGCCTGGGCACTTTCCCTTCACCCCTCATACACCTGATCAGGCAACAGCAGCTGCACCAGGAGCAGCCCCTGGCCTTGGGCAGCTACAAAGGCTGGGTCCATATGTGCTGACATCTTCTTTCCTTGCCCAGCTGTTCTGGGATCGCCCAGCAAGGGATGAGTGCAATCTGTCTGTGATTCACGTACTCCTCTCAGCCAGCTGATTTATTCAGTATTAGCATTCGTATCTGCCCAGTTCCAGACCAATTTGCCCTTCGTGGAAGACAGGCAAGGTGACAGCTCATGATTCTTTTCAGTTCAGTGGCAGCCACCTGTGTCGTTTTACCCACAGAAATCGCTGCCATTTCCAAAGGCCTTCCCTTGTGCATGTGATTGTTCACTCCTGTATTTGCTGTCTCCCACATCTCCCATTTCCCTGCCAGGCTCTCTACACATCAGGACAGCAGACAGCCTCATCCCTGGTGCACCTTCACCTGTCCAGGTGGAACCTTCTCCAGGGCTCACTCCCCCTGGTGCCTTTGGTTTTCAGAGCATCATCTTCCTCTTCAGCCACTGCAGTCACAGGAATAGGGAAAGGCAGTCCTTGAGATGGGGAAATCAGCTCTGGTGTTCTCAGCACAGGAGAAAATGGACCTGTTGGAGCAGATTCAGAGGAGGGCCATGAAGATGAGTAGAGTGCTGGAGCACCTCTCCTATGAAGACAGGCTGAGAGAGCTGGGGCTGTTCAGCCTGGAGAAGAGAAGGATCTGGGGAGATCTTACAGCACCTTCCAGTATGTAAAGGGGGCCCATAAAAAACACAGGGATAAACCTTTTAGCAGGGCCTGTTGACACAGGACAAATTCTAATTATTTTAAACTAAAAGAGGGTATATTCAGTTATATGTAAGGAAATAATTTTTTACAGTGCAGATAGTGGTGGATGCCCCATCTGTGAAGACATTTAAGGTCAGGCTGGACGGGGCTCAGAGGAACCTGATCTGGTTGATGTTTCTGCTCATAGCAGAGCTATTGGACTGGGTGGCCTTCCCAGGTTCCTTCCAGACCAAACCATTCTCGGAGTCTGTGAAAAGCATGTTTTGAGCAGAGCCGTGTCTCGGTGACTCCCGGGACGGGGGACCGCGGCTCGCCCGGCTCTCGGCAGGGCAATGGCATCATCTAGTGGTCACACGGCATCATCTAGTGGTCCCACGGCATCATCTAGTGGTCCCACGGCAGTATCTAGTGGTCACACGGCATCATCTAGTGGTCCCACGGCATCATCTAGTGGTCCCAAGGAGGCATCTAGTGGTCCCACGGCATCATCTAGTGGTCCCACGGCAGCATCTATCGGTCCCACGGCATCATCTAGTGGTCCCACGGAGGCATCTATCGGTCACACGGGGCCCTCGCACCGCACCCTGGGGGGACACGGGAGACCTTTTTTCTCTCGGGTGCTGTCATCGCCACGTTTCCCTTTAAGACACGAGTGGAGAGGGGGGAGCCTGAACAGGAACCTGCTGGGGGGCCCCCAAGAGCCCCTGGCTAGCGAGACCCAGATGGGAACTGGCCATTCCCTAGCACTGTTAGGAAGCACCACATTCCCCACCTCAGCTCTCAACAGGAGGAGAGCGAAGTGGACAGTGGAAGGAAAAACCAGGTTGTGTATTTTGTCAAACAGTGACATATCACTTTCTANCATCTAGTGGTCCCACGGCATCACCTTTCGGTCCCACGGCATCATCTAGTGGTCCCACGGCATCATCTAGTGGTCCCACGGAGGCATCTATCGGTCCCACGGGCCCCTCGCACCGCACCCTGGGGGGACACGGGAGACCTCTTCTCTCTCGGGTGCTGTCATCGCCACGTTTCCCTTTAAGACACGAGTGGAGAGGGGGGAACCTGAGCAGGAACCTGCTGGGGGGCCCCCAAGAGCCCCTGGCTAGCGAGACCCAGATGGGAACTGGCCATTCCCTAGCACTGTTAGGAAGCACCACATTCCCCACCTCAGCTCTCAACAGGAGGAGAGCGAAGTGGACAGTGGAAGGAAAAACCAGGTTGTGTATTTTGTCAAACAGTGACATATCACTTTCTAACCTTCTCCTTTCACCCCCTGGGCCAAGTAGGCCGTGGATATAAACATCAACCCACTCTCCATTTGTACCCTCCTTAAAACCTTCGAGGTGGCTTTTCTAGTGTTCGTAGAAGACACCTCTAGAAATTAAACAAAACCATTATTCTGCAAGAAAAGAGCGGAACACAAACTCAGTGAACTCACCTCTCTGAGTTTCTCTACTTGAAATCTAAAAAAAGAGGGTGCAAAATTTTCCATTTCCCTCCAAGACTGTACTCTTGCAGCCTTGCCAGGGTGGAGTGCACTTCCAATTGTTATCTGAGCGTGAGTCAGTGCCTTTCTTGAGCAATTCAACCTTCAACTCTGCATTTCCAGGGATTTTAATGTTTGCTTTAAAAATAAAAGCAAAATAAAATAAACTCTCCCAACCCTGATATTTTGGTACTATTATATTTACTCCAGCTGAATCTTAACTTCATCAGAGTACAGTTCTTCCTGTGGGATTTAGCTAATGTTTGCAAAGCACTTGATTTATGATGAACTGTTGAAAATTATGTTCAGGGCTGCAATACAGCTGAGGGTCTGCTGTGCTTTCATTATTATGGTTGTGAGGCCATTTCTTACCTCAAAGACCCTTTGACAGTTTTCCTTCCCCCATCCCCACAGTCCTGCTTCCCAGTTTTCCCCAGCAGACTTGTAGAACTTGCTCGGGAAGCAGTTGTATCACAGCATTATCAAGAAGACAAGAAAAGACCAAGTTTATTTTCCTGCATTTGGTGCTGGTTTGGTGACATCCTATTCATTACACATCTGTGGTGTTTATTTTCCCTCTCAGGGTGCAGCACTTTGTGTTCATTAATCCCAAATGTTTCCTGGTTTCCTCCAGTCCTCGTTGCTCTCATCTCCTCAGGCTTCAGTACACGTTGTTTCTCTTCTCCTGTGGCCTTTTCAGTTGCAATGTCAGCCCCAAATACTGTGGGACAATGCCAGAGAGACCCTATCCATCAGAGGCATCTCTTCCGGACATGTGAAGGAGAAAATCTGTATTTGGTTGATTTAGAAAGCCTCCAGCCACCATAAATCTTGGCTTGGCTCCCAGGTTGTGAAGGGAAGGAAGATGGAGAGCTGGGGGGAAATACATGCTATTTCCAAAAAAACTAAGCTAAATCCCATGCCTGGAAAAGTCAAGCATGTTTCAGCGTGAGGAGAGTGGTGACTATGGATGTTGGCAAGGATGTGGAGACACTAAACAAGTCAATGTAAGAGGTGAGTTGAAACAGGAGCCTGCCAGCAGGAAAGCACCTCACTAATTGTTGTTTTTTCCTCCTGTGGCAGGTGATGGACAGCTCGATGCCCCTGATTGGGGAGCATGTAGAAGAGGACAGACAGCTTATAGCTGATCTGGTCGTTTCCAAAATGAGCCAGCTTGTCGTCACTGCTGGATCTACACCGTCACCACTGAGGCCTTGGGTAGGAGTGAATAGAGACCTTGTGACCAAGTGATTGCCCTGAACTTCTTTCTGTCTCCTCGCTGAGTGTGTCGGGCAGTCAGGAATCTCAGAGTTGAACAGTCCCATATGGGAGTGTACTGGACAGATTGATTCCTGATTTTCCAGACTCTCAGGACTCTTTAAGTGGGTGCCCCTGATGAACACATCTCTCTCCCTTGCTCTCTTTGCATACAGATGTGACATCACACCAGTAGCTTGTCCATGCATCTAGACATTCTGACTTGCTAAATTCATGGAATCACATTGAAGATGGGCGTTTTTACAGGTTCTTCTAGTGCTCAACTTCATTTCCACCTAACAGCCATCCCTCAGGACAGGTTTCATTCCAGTTTTTGCAAACCTGTTCTGCTTTCAAGAACAGAAAGTGGGAATTTCCACCAAGAATTGTTCCATTCCTTACTGAAGTTTCTTCTTCAGAGATGTCCTTTGCCCCCTTCACTGGGGGAGACTTTACTAAGGCCGAACTCATACAAGAACCTGTCACTTTTGCATTTAACCTGATCCCTTAGTTCTTGTGTACATCCATTTTGAGTATCAAATGCATCTAATTTTACTGCCACATTTCCCAGGGGCAGTTCTATATAAATGAAACACCCCAGCACATAATGTGAGTATCCAGGTGTACTTGCTGCACCTCTTTCAGTACCCAACAGGGAGCCAAGCATGAAGGCGTGAGGACAACAAATCTGAACAATAGAAAAGACAAGAGAGAAAAAATGTTGAGAGACAAAAGTGATTGCAATGCAATGGTACAATTTTCATATCCATTTGAGACAAAAATAATAGGAGAAGGCACTTTGTGGTGCTCTGCCTTTGTCACATGGCAGTCCACTCATGCTAAACCCAGCATGAAAGGTATTCGGGCTGACTCCAAATTTTAGCTAGAGTGAAGGAGTAAACATTTAACAGACACTACAAATGCTTTGAGGCAGGGAAAGTGACACAGAAGAGATAGCATTTACAAAGTGGAATCAAGAACTCCCATCTTAAATAGCCAAGACATACAGTGTATGAACTACGAGCAAAGGGCTAGCCAGCAGAAACCGAGAACATGGACAAATCCATCTGTTTTCTGTAATAAACCTAAATTAGGGCCAAAACAAGAACAAAACCAATGGTCTTGCAGGGATAGGATGTCAGATAGAAGAGTCAAATAAGAAAAGTGTCTTCATCAGGAATACAACCTAGAAATACCTGTTTACATAATCAAGAAAATTAAACCCACAAACATGTTAACTAGAGTGTTCTACTATAGAGAAAGATCTTAGTGCCACAAACATCACAAAAATAGCACGTGCTACATTTCTAACATAATGTTATAACAGTTAGAAGTGTGCAGAGATAAATAATTAAATATGAGGCTGGTGAGATGCAGAACTAGGGCTACAGGTGAAGCCTTCCACAGAAGAAATACAAATATCAATTCTGAATATAAAGGCAGCAGTACTGAATACATTGAAATATGAATACTTGGATATCCTATGGGTATGAACAGAATACCTATATGTATTATTGGACCTCTTTACACTAGTGTCTGGGTCAAGAAAAACTGAGAAATTGTGAAACTGAGTGCACAGAATTGACAGAGATGGAAAAGTAACAAGTCACAAAAATGTGAGGATTCAGCTATCAAGAAGCAAGTCAAATATCACAGTGGGACAGCAATTCAGAGGGAGGAAAAAACACCTTGACTTTGCCTTAAGAAACATCCAGGTACAGATTCAGAAAGTGAGTGTGTGCCATTAGGTTTAATGTCCAAGGGACAAATGTGATATCAAAAAGTACGGGTATGACACAAGCAGTGAGAAAAGAAAATTAATCAACTCCCTAGCAGTAAATATGTATAGATGCTATTTGAGAGACCACTGTTTTCCAGAATGCATATATACATTTCTGATCTGCTCCTGAACCAAGAATGTACAAAATAAACTTGTAGAGTTAAGTAACAAAAAGGACACTTAAGACAAACAGAGGGGAAAAAACTTTTAAATTTGAAAATCTGACATTTAAGAAGACCTTTATGCAGCATCATACAAGTAATAAAAGGAAATGTAAAAAGGACAGAAATTAATTCTGAAGAGTGTACAGAGGAAAGAATGAAACAAATTCTTTGAGATCATCAGATAATGGAACCCTACCAAACAATTGGTGGGCTCTATGGATCATCCAAAGTTAAGGGAGGAAAAGAAGACAACAGGGACAGCGTTGTGACTTTAGTAAATGCAATTGCTGAAAGTGGGGAACTTCTTTACTTCATTATCATTTTTCCTCATCAGAATGACATGGGAGAGAAAAAAAATAGTTATTAAATCAGTGATGACTGATATTTTTAAAAATTTATTAGGTCCCCAACTCCAGATGGCCACATCCAATGAAGTGTATTTGGGAAGTGATGAAGCTGCCAAAAAGACCTGTGCAATGTCATTAGTAACAGTTACAGCTCCAGAGCACTGGTATACAACAAATACAAAATATGTGGTTTGAAAGCTGTAAGAGTAACGTAGAAAAATTTAGACAAGTAAGTCATAGACTTTATGAATTACCTTAAATTACAATTTAAAGAAGAATACAGAAGAATAAATAAACTAGCAGAAACCACAGCTTAAGAGCATCTAGCACATTATTTTTTGTGAAGAAGAAAAAATGTCCCATTAATTTCCTTTTGATTCTCTTCCTTTCATTTGTTTGGGAATTCTTTCATGACGTGGTAGATAATAGGCAATCCGTCAAAATGATGTAGCTCGTCAAAAAGCCTTAGGCAAGGTAACAGATGAGCTATAAAAGAAAGCATGGAGGAGTTAAATGTAAAGTTTTATTGTGTAGCAGAAGCTGACTTCAGATAAAGACAAAGATGTGAGAGATTTTAATTCTTGCCAGCAGTTAGCAGAGGGGACACTTCAAGGACACTGAGCCTGGCCATGTTCATGGGTTGGTT
Organism: Pardalotus punctatus; assembly: GCA_013400915.1. NCBI lineage: Eukaryota > Metazoa > Chordata > Aves > Passeriformes > Pardalotidae > Pardalotus > Pardalotus punctatus. The sequence continues at coordinate 52,371 of VZTX01020355.1, forward strand.
GAGCCCAGGACAGGACAAGACGTTAATGACAAATTTGCTTTCATGCCTTCAAAATGAAACTCGGGTTTGTGGTTACACTGCAGTCCTTCCCTCGCCTCTCTGAGCAACCACCAGACTTTCCCTTCACTGCTTCTCTTCCAAAGGCAGAAGACTTTTGTCTGGCCCTCACCCCTTCATCTNTCACCAGATTTTCCCTTCACTATTTCTCTTCTGTCTGGCCCTCACCCCTTCATCTCTCAGCCTCAGAAACCTGTTTTGCCTTTATCTCTGAGACGCCTTGGTTGCCTGTAGGGCAAGGCTGTAGAGGTGAATATGAGATCTAATTCCCTTTCTTTGGCTGGTCTAATCAGGATGTCTCACAGCATTAGGACAGGAAATTTCCATCAACACCAAGGCAAGGTTTAGTTCCCAGGCTATGTAGGGCTAGAAGCCATGAATGGAAAATCCCCTGTCCATTTGCAAGTCCCAGATAAATAGTGCAAAAGATGGACTGGCAACTTCATCATATTTACGTTAGTCAGTTGAAACTACTTTCAATATTTCCAACTATGAAACATTTCTTCCCATTTCCAGAATCACTTAGCTCATTCTCCTGACCTTTCAGGAGCCTTGAAGACCCTTTTATCATTATATTCTCCATGTAAATAATCCAGCATGCACCAGCCTATCTGTCTCCAGCTTCCCCTGTTTTCATAAACAATTTTGTGCAATAGGCTTGCTCAGACTTTTGTTAACTTTGGACCAGCCCTTTGTGCAGCAGCTCTGTGTTGCTTAATCTGTTTGTTAAAATATCTGTCAAAAAGTCTAAACAGCGAGAGAGAAGAAAGAGCAGATGGCACCAAATTATTTGCATTAGTCAGGAGTAGGGATGGCAGTGAGGAACATCTGACAGAGCTATGTATGTTCAGTCCCCACAACAGCAAATGAAACTCCATATGGGAGAGTGAAGGGAAAGCTAAGCTGGGGGCAGAGAGAGGGAGAGCATAAACAATGTGCAGAACTTTCAAGTGGCACTAGCCATTCCCTTGAGAAGCACTTTGTCGCACACAGGCTAATGAAAACCATTGCTCAGCCTATGGTCGTGTTGACAAGGGAAAAGCAGGAAATTGGGATGCAGGAGAAATGAACTGGCAATGTATACAGAGAGCCCAGATATTGCTTCATCTGGAAAAGTGTAAGCAGGCCCATCTCTGGCATCTGCAGAAGGAATTACAAAGCTGGGAAAGAGAAGTTGGTGATGAAAACAATTAGGGGCTTGGAGATATTCCCATGGAGGGACTGGAGGGATCCAGTCTCAGCTTTAGAAAGGAGGTGAATAAGAGAGAGGGCAGTGAAGGTTTGCAAAATAGTGAATGGCATAGCATGGGCAGGTTGTGAGAACCAGTCTCAAAATTCAGAACAAAGCAATGGAGATAAGAAACGGGAAAGACAGTGAGGCTGAAAGCTGAGCAAGACTCAAAGGGTCTGGATGCAAATATCAAAACAAAATATCTGGAACTGTTACAAAGGTTTTGTGGAGAAGATAATAAGCTTCATGTTTCAGGGCTGAAGCTGGCCCTTGCTTATTAACAATCAAGAGACCCCTTAGGGTACAGAGATGATTACTCCATAGACATTTCCATGGTTCATCCCTCCTTCCTTCAGAACATCTGGTGCTGGCTGCTGTCCAAAATGGGAGATGGGACTAAGAGAACCCCTCGGGCCAGACACATTTGGTAATTCCTGATTGCCTAAAAAAACCTTCTAAACTGTAACTTCGTTGTTATTCCCTGTGAGCAAACAACTTCGATGCTCTTTTATTACTCACCTCTCCATTTTAGTCCCATGAGATTTTACCAGCCAGATGCTGCATGTGTGTGAGTGTGTATTTAAGGAACACTTCATGACTCTACAGTTCCTGTATTACCTCAGGGTTTCTCTTTGGGGACTCTCTGTTAACTGGACTGGCTTTTTTTCCTCTAGCCTCCACAAGTTCAGCCCATGTCAATGAAATCTCAGCCTGGACCTCAGCTGGGACAACTGTCACAACCACGGCCTCCTCCCCAAGGTACAGTTCTCTGATTCCCATGACAGTGATGACTCTGAGTCCTATCAGTTTGCCTTCTAAATAAAAGGTATCAGGATAAAGGTTTCGTTCATTTTCCAATTCACTGACAAACAGGCAGCAAATTCAGTGTACTGTTAAAGCAGATACTGTCATATTCCACAGCAGCTCAGAAAGTGGGTTGAAAATTTGATGCACATCCAGTTGATACCACTGGCAGGACTTGGCTCAGCAAAACAAGACCACTTAAACTGGCACTGTGGCAGGATTCTGGGCATGGAGTATGTTGTGTTTGCACAAAGCTGTGGAGGCTACAAGTGTTAAGAAGTGATGGGAAGATGCTGGTGCTGTCAGGCCTGGAATAGACATCACTGTTGCAATGCCAGGATCCTTGAGCCCCCTGTCCAGGAGTTCCCATGTCAGCAAGAGCACACCCCCAGCTCCTCCTGACAGCAGAAGCAGGTTTGGGTTATGTGGCTTGGTCAGAACAACAGGTTTGTCTCATTTTCCTGATGTACACTGAGGTGATGAAGCACAGGGCTGCCCCATGGGTAGCCAGACCACACCAACCACTCAATTCACATAACTAATTAGACCCTCATTTTTGCCACCTTCCTTTCTCCATTTCAACCTTCTACCCAATTAACATCCACCTCTAATTATCTTTTTCTTATCTGTCACAGTTTTGCAGAGTCCAAAATTTAGCATTTCTGATACCAAACGCATCTATGTAATCTTGGCATCCCATATTGTTACTGATAGGAGCTGTTGGCCTTTCAGGGTACAACTCCCCATCTGTCTCCAGTACTCCCCTTCAATTCTCTGTAAAGTTTTTTCTCACATAACTCCCCTGACCACCTGTGAAATCCAGCCAGCCCTCACAACACTATCTATAACTTTTGTCAGGTTCTCACAGTATTATCTCTCATGTCATGTCCAAGTGTTTTCCACATCCTCCTCAGTTTTGAGTCTGCTACCAAAGCAACTGAAGCCAGCTGGTGATGATTCTGGAAGGGAGGTATGGATAGTGATAGGATGGAGAGCCCCACATCAAACTGCTGGGCCCCTGAAGGGACTGCTGACCCAAACCAGCAGGTCAGCTTACATTTCCCACAGAGCTGGTTCTCCAGTGACTCTTCCTTCCCTGAGGATAAAAAGTACCAGATACGTGAAGGGTAAGGCAGGTTGAAGTGACTCCCTCTGGGGAGACTGGAGGGGCTTCTTTAGTGCTGAAGGAGGTAGAGAAATGGACAATTCTAGAAAGGAGGGCATGACACCAATTTTAGGCCTATAAGAGAGGCTTTGCTTTATACTTCTCCATGAAGCTACTCTGAAGAGTCTCTCCCCTTAGCAGAACCCATCCTTCCATAGAGATACTCCGTGCTTGTTTACCACATGCACTTCCTCACGTTTATGTCTACACATCCCTTTCAGGTGGACCACGCCAGCCACAAGCATCTCAGCCTCCCCGAACAAACGCGCCCCCCCAGCAGCGGCTCTCTCCTCAAGGACAGCAGCCCCAGAGTCCCCAGTCCACCTCCCCTCAGCAGCAAAGGTCACCTGGATCTCCACAGCAAGTCCGCTCAGCAACGGGCTCTTCTCCCGTGCAGGCCTCCAAGGCAGGCGCGTTCCCTCCACAGCAGCCCCGGCCTCCTGCCCAAGGCCGGGCTCCCAGCCAGCCGAGCCCCACGGAAACGCCCAAGCAGCAAGCCACCCCTCACCCACACCTGAAGTAAGTGCTCTGACAAACTGCTGATACCTGGAGCTGTTAGAATAAGGCTGTCCAAAATGCACCCTGAGCTGTCGTGAAGGGCACATCACCTGTTTTCAGGCAGTAGTGCCCAGGGACAAAGGCCTGCACAACTGTGCGTGACAAAGGCCTGCACAGCTGTGAGGGACAAAGACCTGCACAACTGTGCGTGACAAAGGCCTGCACAGCTGTGAGTGACAAAGGCCTGTACAACTGTGAGGGACAAAGGCCTGCACAGCTGTGAGGGACAAAGGCCTGCACAATTATGAGTGACAAAGGCCTGCACAACTGTGAGGGACAAAGGCCTGCACAGCTGTGAGTGACAAAGGCCTGCACAGTTGTGAGTGACAAAGGCCTGCACAACTGTGAGGGACAAAGGCCTGAACAGCTGTGAGTGACAAAGGCCTGCACAGCTGTGCGTGACTTCAGAGGTAAATGTGTGTCCCTGGGCATGACAGGCCACCACTGACCGGTTGTCAGGAAGACAAACACAGGCTGTATTTGACACTCACACTCCTCCTCTTGTTCACGTGCTCGCTGTCAATGGTGTGTCCTACCCTGGCCATATCAACACAGCCTTCCCAGAGGGGTGTGCGCTCCTCACAGGCTGCAAACAGCACAAGGTTGGTCAGAAAGCTCAACAGGAGATATTCCGTCACTATTTCCTAAGTGCAGGGGCCACAAAGGATCTTTTCGCATTTGGTAGCAAAAAGGCAGGGGAGAAAGGGGAAGTGGAAGTGGCCCTGTTCACGTTTATAAAACTCCAGATGGTGACTGTGTGCAGAAGCACTGCTCTGGAGCAGAGCACACCACTGAATTATTGTGCATCTTTGGTAGCAGCTTTTGCTGTCACCCTTTGTGGAGCATATCTGGCTGGCAACATGGCAGGAAATACCGACCAAAAAAAAAAGCCTGATGCTGACAAAACGTTAACACGAGCAAATTGGTACGAACAGAACAAAATATAGGCTAGGAATAAGAAGACAATTTCTCAGAAGCAGAGGAATGATGTTCTGGAACAGGCTTTAAGTGATGATTACATTAGCAAGGCAAACTAAAATAAGTGCACTTAAGGACCCTATATATATTTCAGGTACTTTTTCCAGTCTGGTTTTGTGCTGGATACCTATTACTGACCAGAAGAAACTAAGCATGGTAGCAGGGAAAATTGGGAAATTTAGTTCAAAACACAATCCTGATCTGAACTTGAACACTAGCAGACACACAGCCAGCAGGAGCAGTGTGGTCGGCCAAAAAACCTGCACCACAGAGTTGACAGTCAGAGCAGAGAGGCTGGAGAGGGCAGGAAACAGCACACATTGCAGGGGGTTCTGGCTACCAACTCACCCAACCTCTGATGCTCTCACAGCTGAAAGGCCAAGACCATCATTTCTGGTAAGGCTGATGAGACACAGGTGACCCCCAGTATGAACACATTGTTCTGTATTAGTAGTGAAATTACTTAAAAGTTTCTGACAACAGCCTCACCAAATGGCAACTGCATACTTCTAGTCAGATGTTTTCATCAACACTTACCAGTTTGGACTGAGCCACTTGCCCATGCCCCATTCTGTCCCACCTCCCCCATCCCTGGATGTCTCAGCACATGGAGATTTTCCATGCCAACCTCTCCCTTCATCCTTGAATTTGTCTGTGTGATGAAATACAAAGCCTGATAACCAGCTCTGAATTCCCACCACCTTCTCCTGCTGAGTCTGAACTCTGTTTTCCCTTTCAGCAAATCGCAGTCCCTGACAAACAGCTTCAGCATATCTGAGTCATCTCAGCGGGGAAATGCCACTGAAGACGAAGCAAAAGCTGAGACCATCCGCAACCTGAGAAAATCATTTGCTAGCCTGTTTTCTGATTAACAGTCCTGCAGCTGGATCGGTGTTTTTGTCAGCTCTCACTCTACATAATGTCATACCTGATGTCATCCTGGAATACACTCAGTGGAACCCAGCAATTTACAACTAACACCTGGGTAAAGGGAATTCAGAAAACTATAGTTGTTTTAATACAAAGAAAATATTTGAATAACGGTCTGGGAAGTGACTGTACAAAAGTGTCACTATTTCATTGGGTTTTGTGCATAATCAGAATCACATCTGTTCAAATGACTGAGTTGTAAAGCAAATTTTATTCTTGCTAACCCCTGTGGAGTCAACACAGTCATGACAGTGCAAACTGGGTTTTATTTTGATTTGTACATAGTCAATACAATTGCTAACTTCCAATTACTGAATTCTTGTTAAGGTCAAGCTAAAAAAATTAGGCTTCTTGCAGAAACACATGTGCAAAGGCAGATTCGAGAATAAATATCCATTGACCGATGAAGAGAGCACGCTTGAGCATGGAAATCCGGTGAACTGTGGAATTTCATGATACCATGATTTCAATTTCATGAAAAGTCACTTTTCAGAGCAAAACTACATTCAAGATAAATACAGTACCAGGCATCAGTAAGCACCAAAGATCATACGAGCAGGTCATCCAGATGGACTGCTGGTTTGTTCCAGAGCACTCTGTGCATAGCAGATAAAACATCTCTGTTTCATGCCTTGCATTTGTGTCCTCTGCTCGTGATTCCCAAGTTCTGAGAGAAAAATGTCATGTTCTAACCCTGTAGCCTTAGCTTAAAAATAACCTAAGAAATGGGTCTTCCACACAAAAAACAACTTCTTCCCCTGCCCTTGAAAACACCAGGGTTCACATTCATAGTTCACACAAATTCCAGACAAAAACCCAGCTAAACTCCAAGCACTTTGGTGACTTGGTCACATCTGGCTATGTATGTCCCTCGGGAACATGCTTAATTAATAGCAGAGCTGATGAAGTGCACATACTTGTGTGCTGAGTGTTCCATAATACTGAATGGACAGAGAGATGGAGTGAAATCCTGCCTCCCGCCTTGAATTCCCACCGACTTTGCTGGGGTGAATGCAAAATGAATGCAAGGTGACAAACCTGCAACAGAACTGGCAAATTATACTTCACAATTAAGATGACCAGATCCATCCAGAGCCACCAAGCCATGGGAGGGCAATTGTGGGATGGTCCCAAGCAGGTAATGATCAGTGTTAGTTCTGCCTGACCGCTCCCAAGAATTATTCTTCCAGAGAAGACAGAGATGGATCCTTGCTGCTGTGCTTTTCCTCTAAGCCTGCAACACTGAATGAAGCTGTGTCTGTTCCAGCACATATATATGTGTCACAGCACATATAGCAGAACTGGGACATGGCAAAATCCATACAAGCTGTGTTCATGATTGAAAAATCTCCCGCTGGGCAAATCCACGTATTTATAGCTATTTGTACCAGCTGAGAGCCTGCCCCTTGCACCCTGGGAGGTCTGTTTGTAACACACCTAATGCAGGTTCTTGTCCTCATCCCACCTCAACATACAGCTTTGAGCCAGACTTGGCTTGGTGCTTCCCTCAGCAACTTCACCATTGATACTTAGGAATGCCCAGGTAGGTCAGTAAGTTAAAAAAATATTTGAGCCAATGGCACAGATCTTTGCTGTCACTTAAACAAGGAGATCTGCAAAGCAGCAAAAGCAACAGCTGTGTTTGCCATCTTGGATCTTATGATTCACTGGTGGGAATAAAGCCAAACAAGGAAATCCTTCCTGCACAGCACCTGTAATGAACATCTAAATCCAATGCAGTCATCTGGACCTTGTGTGACCTACCCCTGAGCAGGCCTTTGCACATATAGTGGTGAGTAACAGCACAGCTTTTCCAGATTGGAAGTCCCTCAAGAGACTCATCTGAATTAATGATTTATACCTCAAGTTCAGTATTACAGAACCACCTTACTCTCTGATGGTTTGTCTTCTGGTTTGGGCTTTTGTTTCCCTCAGTTCTGTGCTGTCCTTCAGGGTTTGATAAGCATTTCACAATGTAGCATCATAAATATATGTCATCATCAGAGAAAAAAAGTCCAGTCCCTGCTGTTTTGCAGTCTCCAGGAGCAATAAAAGAATGAGAAATGGCCTTGAGCAAGCACTGTCCCACTGGCAAGAATAGCAGATTAACAGGCTTCACTATATGGAGAAGAGGTAATACAACCCTGGCAGGAGAGGATTTCCTTCTGTAACACTTCCCTCAGCATGGTTTATGTCTTTCCCTACTAAATGGTCACCAGAGATGCAGAGACAGAAATGAAAGTTTACTGCAAGAATCCTCAATTGCCTTATCCGCTGAAACTCTTTACGTTTCCCTTACCAACACAACATATACAAAAAAGGAATGGTGGCTAGCAGGACATGGCCCCATAAATCAACAGCAGCTTGTTGCTGAAAGCACAACAGCTGGATCATTTGCTGAGGCTGCACTTGAACACAGCAGGGCTGTCCTCTGACAGAGCACAGGAACAGGACAGCACTGTCAGCTTTGACACTCAGCAGTGACTCAAATCTCTTCATTTGCCTGCAGCTCCCTGCTGTCACCTTTCAAGGGACAAGCAAACAGAATTGCATCTCCCCTGCTCCTAGCTTTAAGTTGCAACATCAAGTATAAACAACGGGCACTCTCAGCTTAATTATGTTAGTCCATAGTTCCTGAAAAAGCACCTTCAGCTCTATTCACAGAAGTGCTTTAAAACAGAGTTGATTTCCAGAGTTAAATGATGAAAATCTATGTTGTGTCCTACAACTGCCCCAACAGTACCCTTCAAGTCTACAGCTATGATGCTCACATACTAGATGTGATGGCTAGCAGGAGTTCACAAATGCACCACCCTATCATCCTCAAGTTATCACCTTGGATGCTGGTTTTTTACTCCAAAATCCCTACACTCAAAAAAAGAGAAGAGGGAATACAAGGTATAAAATCCTTTTATATGCATGGGAAATGAAGGTAAACCCAAGAGGCATTTAGGTACCTAAATATAAGACCAGAGACAGTAAGAAAACAACAGAAAAACTGGTAAAGAGAAGCTACAATTAAATCACAGGGCATACAAGGCCCACAGCACATCTTCGGATCTTTCTCACACAGATGTGAAAACAGAGCACCTGGTCAGGGCTTCCCTTTTGTCCTATTAGCTTCAATTTTCTTCACATGGAAGCCAGGAAGCACGAGTAGGTTTGTGTGTTTGGATCCAGCCCAAGAAGGAGCTGGGACTCAGCTACAACACCCAACCATATCCACCACCTGGAAAATTAGTTTACATTTCGCTGTTTAGCTACAAACTGAGGAACATCTTGACTTTCCTGTCATAGCTGGGTGTGGTGTTTCAAGAGGAATGGAACATACATTCCCAGGCAAGCTAAGATCCAGAAGAACAGCAGTCCTACTTGTAAATGTGGTGGTATTTTACTTCTTCCACTAATCATAAGCAAGTGTGTAAGACTTTATATCTTCTGTATGGCTGAGTTGCTTCATCTGGTTGGCGTAACATTCCATGAATAAGATAAAACAATACACAGAAAAGCCAAGGATGATAGTTCCTTTTTTCAAGTGACTGTTAGTAGCAACCTTTACAGCGCTGGATACTGATGAATAACAGAGGTAAGAAATGCTTATCTTCAGGCATTTCATCTTTTGTGATTTCTCTTCCATAGTTCACTACAGCAATGACACGCACATTTGACTTAGGAGCTGGCAAATAAACAAAGCAAGCAGCTAGTTTTCAAGTATTTCCTCTGTTTCATCTTCTAATTTTATACTGTTGGTCCTGAGATACTCACTTTATGTTTTATATCCTGTTTCATGAATAACAGGAACTCCTCTTTAAGGAACTTTACAGGTCTGGGTAGGTGAGGTTCCTTGATCTTTGGCTCACAATACCTTTACTACAATGTGAAGGACAACCAAAAAAGGGAAGGAATATCTCTAGGTCACCTAGTGGTGTATGCGTCAAAGGGCTGAGATCATTACTTCAAAAACAAACATTCAAATGACAAAATCCAGGATAAATTGAACCTCTGGCATCAGCCTGGCAGCAGTATGACTTCATGGTTGTCTTCAGGGCAAAGGGGGCCCAATTCCAGAGCAGCACACGGCTTGCCAGCAGGGCGAGCCATGTGACTGTCATCAAGGGGCTGGCAACGTGTGTACCACTGGCACCACAAAATTAACTTATCTCACACACAGTATGTGATCACTGTTCCCAGAAATAGCTGGGGAAAAAAGGGTAAGTTACAAATTATTTCATCACTTAAAGCTGTATAATCTTATCTGAATATTATTTATGCATTGCTGAAGCACTGATCACAAGGACAAAATGGTGCAAGACCAATGCAGTGTAGATTTCCCTTTTCCTTTTCAAAGTCAGTGGAATATAAAGAATCACTGTAAACTCTAAGAGGTCCGACTATACATTTCACTTGTGCAAATCCTTTTGGAACAAGGCAATTCAACCACTGAAGGTGAATGTTAAAAGTTAAGCTAATCTTGGTATTGAGAGAAAACTATTGCTGTGAAGTAGAAAAGGGAAGAAAGAAGCAATACAACTTTTGACAGCAAAATAAAGTATTATATTTTACTTCCACTGGAGTTAATGGCAAAACTTCCTGACCTTACTGAAGTCAGCTGATTTTATACAAAACAAGAAAATGAACCACTGAAATACCACCTGAAAAAGCACATAAGTATTACTGATTAAATAGCTTGTATTTAACAGGAAATGTCATTCCATTTCCACAGCTGAAATTTCAAAATTTAAAAAAAGTTTTAGAAAATAATATCAGTTGTCACAACAGTCATCAGTACCATTTACATTTATAGAAACACTGAGATCAATCATCTTAAAAAATACGTAAGAAATTAAAAGTTCTAGCAAAGTTTAGTCATTCCAGTCTTCCTTTAATTGAGCTCCAGCATCAGCCTGCAGGTCTCATCAGGAGACTTTAACAGTGGTCTTGTTAGCTGCTCATTAGTTAATAAGACAACACTTGAAAGGTGCTCATAACATGCTACAACACATTTCCTTTCAACAAGATATAATGTGATACTTAAGTAACGGAGTTAAATGGAATTTGCTAAAGTCAGAATTCAATCTGCTTCTCATGTTGTTGTGATCCCATTTCCACTGCAACCAGGTCAGTCTATTTAATTATTCACGTATGTCAGATGGGGAGAAAAGATGCATTTTCGCACCACTTTTAGTTCAAACACAGTAAATGCAGTCATGTACTACAGATCCTCATTTGTAAAGTCAAGGAGAAAGTCAAAAGTTTTGCTGCTGATTCTTTGTAAAATTGCTCTGCTTCTGCTTAAACTTCTGAGTTGCACTGTAGCATGACTTTACTCAGTTCTTTGTAAAATGAATTAATTTGTGTTCTAATATGTCCATTGTAAAGAAAATCCCTTTGCTGTATTCTTTGTGCATTAAGTAACAATACAAAAATGCTTTTTACCTAATAAAATGTTAAAGGAAAAAGGAAACAACACCTTTAAAAATTTCCATGAACACACACCTACCATAACAGTGGCAGTATCCTGTTCTATGCAATACATGGTAACTTTTTTGTACTAAAGATCAGCCGTGTAGGTTTTAAACAAAACCTTCCATCCTGGCAATTTAGTACAACTCTTCAAATAAGACAGACAAGTATAGGGTTCGTATTTAAAGTGCTCTTTATCTGATGCAGCAAGTATTTGGCCGGTATTCTGGTCTCTAAGTAGCACTTCACAGACGATTAAGGGCAAGGAGGAGGGGAAGAACAAACTGCTCTAAGCTGTAGCTCTTTGAGGAACAGACCTCAGTGCCAGGTGGTCCAGCACTACCAGAGCACAAAACAAACCCAGCCTCTGTGATTGGGACATTACCATGCACACGTGTTCTTGGCATAATCTGCAGGCAGATATTAGTGCCTGGGATTTGCAATCTCCTGCAGCTGGAAAGCAAGCTCAGCGACTACAAAACTCCCTGCAGGAAAAAGCAGCAATCAAATGAATGCACGGCGAATGTCCATGGAGCGGCCCCGGCTGGGTCGAGGTGAAAACCTGTCACTGGGACCAACCCGTCCTGGAAGTGTAGGGTTTGCTCCAGGCAAGGAGCCAATTGGGTCAAAATGGGGTCTGAATGGAGGAAACTGGCCTGGTGCTTCTCCCTGGCCAGGAATGAGGGAGTTAATGGGGTCTCCAACATATGGAAGTGTTGGTCTCTCATCATATTCTCCCCCAATGATCATTGGGGGATAGATTGGATTTGATGGGAATGGGTTGGGAGGAAAGGGATTAGGATAGAATGGGTTGGGATGAAAGGGGATTGGATGAGGTATAGGGGGCAGAAGCATCATGTGCCTCCATCTCAGGGCCTCCTTCTTCTGTTTCAACTTTTTCTTGTATAGCTGCAGACAAAAAAAAAAAAGGAAAAAAAAAGGCATTTTAAAGCTCTGTGAGTGTTGTTTTCAGCAACTGCATTCAGTTTTACAGCACTTTTCAAAAAAGTGCTCCTCACCAGCCTGAAAACTCAGAGCAGCAACCCCCTTGCATGCCAAAGACCAGACAGAGCATCTTTGGAAGATCTCTAACCCCCAGCTGGAGCATGCACCATGCAATCTGATGATGCTCCTTTCTCCTTGTCTGACCAACATGCATACACAGAACACCACAATTTTAAGCTGAACTTTAACTCAAAGTTACTGCCTCCCAAGGTCTATACTTAATTCTCAAACTAAGACTGATCCCAGAGAGATTATATAGAAAAGCCACCTACTTCTTTCCAGTCTGTGTCACGAGGCCTTGAAACAGGATCTACAATGAGAAGCAAAAAATTAAGACAAGCAAGAGATCTTGTGCCAGAGATGCCCACAGTTTGTCAGAACTCAAAGAATAATCAAGACACAAAAAACCACTTTTGGTCAATACATCTTTTCATAAAGATAATGCATCTTAAAAAATAACAAAGCTCCAGGTCCATTCAATAGGTAATCTACTTGCACACCCATTCTATGTAAAGTATCATCTCCAAATGTTACTAAATAGAGAAATCCCAGAAACGTTGTCCCCACCTTTGCCTTCTGACAGCATTTCCCTCCATGAGCTTTGTTTCTTCAATCTCTTGTAAGAAATTGAAGCAGGAATATATCTTCCCTCCACTTCCTACTATCTGCAGCAGCCCATATACCAAGGTAGCAAAGGAAAACAGATGAAAACAAGGAAAGCCTGCACCACACAATGGGAAGAACCATGTGGAGCACCAGTAGCTGCTCAGAAGATTGCCAACAATTCTCCTTGGCAGAAAACTGTGCATCCACCTGAATCCCACGGTACTGATTCAGATCACAAACAACTGCATTTACTCACAGAGTTTAAATATCATTACTGGCTGCCTGAGGAGCTTCTTATCAAAACCTGTCAGACCGAATCCCTCTGCTAACATGAGAATGTAATTAGAAAAAGATGTGCCTCGACGTTACCTCGGAAATCCCGCAGATACATAAACCTCCAGAGAAGCTGGTCGTTGGAAGCTGTGTAGAGATCACGGCAAACAGCGGACAGAGAGATGAGGGAACGGACATCCAGAAGTCTGAAAATCCGAAGCTTGAGCTCAAGAGGAAGGACCAGTAACCCAAACACATCTGGCAAGTTCAAAGCTAGAGAAGGAAGAAAGAAAGTTCAGAAAAAATAAACTCGACACCACTTAAATAGTGCTTCTATCTCTAAAGACTCCAAAGGAAAGAAAAAACACTGTAATGTCTCTCTTAAACCCTCTCCCTTTGATGCCTGAGTCACATCACTCTTCTCAGCAACTACTGTGATGTGACTCTTTGACAAACAGATCTCTTGCAACTCGAACTACAATTATGGGGTGCACAAAATACGGCAAATGACACTTTATACTGGGCACCACACCTAAGAAACATTCCACACACCTAAGTATGCTTATAGGCTCCAGAGCTAAGGAATAAGTAAAGAAAAAAAGACTTGCTCAATTTCATGAGCCTGCAAAAAACACAAATACAGAGCACATGCTACAGACAAAATCTTCATGCACTGAAGTCTAGAGGGAATTTCATTGAATAGTCTTCAGAATACAAAGCTGAGACCTTTTATGGCAGTAACTATGCAGAGAAAGCCTGGCTTCCCATGGCTTCACAAACACCAGCCTGGCTCCCTTCCTATCATCCTTTCCAAGCCCTCAATGACCAGTTCCTAACAAGATCATTCCTGAGGTGAGACTTCCAAATAAGATGCTAAATGTTTCTGTTTTGACAAAGAAATAGACCAAAACTACAGAACTACTGCTACAAAATTATTGTGGTAGGATTTCCTCATCGTTATGCATGGAAAACAGCCACTCCATTTCCATCTCTGAAGTGAGACTACAGCAATCAAAAATTAAAATGAGAATTAAATTAACATTTTCTGAGTTACAAAGATTAATGTAATTTCTTTAGCACATATATATTACTTTATGCTTACTCTTTACATGCCTATCATTGAACAGCTGTTTCTAACACTTTTCCTTCAAGGCTTTAGATTGACTCCCTTCCTTCCATCCTCAAAAATTCAGTGCCATCTCTAATTGTAAATATTTTCTCTCACCTTGTCGGGCAGCAGCCAGGAGAGAGTAAACCAGCTGGTCTTTAAAGAGACGGGATAATTTCTGAAGGTCTTTGTAAACACCTGCAACCTTCTCTATCAAAAAAGAGAGGGAAAAAGCTTAGCTTCAAGAAGTTATAATGCAAAAATTATAAAAGAAATACATTTGCTTATAAGCACAACTCTGAGTATTATAGCTCAGACGTACCTGGGTCCTGAAAGCAAACAAAGGATGATGGCAATAGCTGGATTCTCTTAACACTTTTAATCTCTTCGTTGATTTTTAATGTTGCTACAAATATAAGAAAGAAAGACATTTCAAAATTTAAAACACACAGAGATGACAAAGACCACTTCATTACTGCCCTACCCTTTGGAGATGTTTTACTTTCCCCCCTTACCAGATCCCACAAGGAAAATACCCAACTACATCAAGCAGGCAAATAAAAGCTTCAGAAAAATATAAAAGTAACTTAACATAGCAGAACAGCAACCAAGCATTAGCTTTAACAATTCTAGAACATGGATAGAGATATAACACAGCTGAAAGATGCATACAGAGAGCCATTATCATAACCAAGTCACTAAATAAATGTTAATTAGAGAAAGACTCAAGAAGTTTAACTTATGAATGCTGTATGCATGGTAGTTGTAACACCCAAATCTAACCTTAACCTGACTTGGTTAAAACATTTGCTCAGAACGTGTACAGGTTCTGAGATAACACGTTATGTTATATGTTACACAAACTGGCAAAATCAGTTACAAGTTTTACAAAGAAACACAACAATTTTACTCAGGTATCTTGAAATTAGAAGCAAGCCCCAAGTTATTGTTTCTACTAAAATGTGGAATTACTCAAATGCTAAATGAAAGAAAAAAAAGAAAGAAAAAAAAGACAAAAAAATCTCAAAAAAACCCACCAAGTGATATGGAGGTTGCTTCAAAAGTTAAGACTTCTCTAAATTTTCTGGACTGAACAGCTTAAACTAAATATAATTTTTGAGATCACAGTGTACTACAGGAAAGATTATACATCAGGGCTAAAGAACACATAGTCTGGAAGCTCTAAGTCTTTCAAAGAACATAAGAGAAGACAAAACATTGTAGCTGAAGTAAATCTACTTCGTTCATGTCTGGCAATGCATACCAAAGTTCCTATGAAATGAGACAACAAACGTATTTGTACAATATTGCAATGAAAAGGCCAACAATCTCCTAAGGACTAATCTGTTACAATGAGAGGGAAACAGTTAACACAGAGACTGGAAATGCCAAGAGTATTCAGCATCAGGAAGCGGCACCTCCTGCACCTCAGCAGCCCAAGTAATAAAGGTGCTGTTCAAAGCAGGGCACACAAAAGCACACTTCAGTTTTCCCTTCCTAAACAATGCTAATACTTAGGAATGTGCATCCAAGATAAAGACTCGATGGACTTACCATTAATAGAAATAAGATCTCCCAGAGGCACACAAGTCAAACCAGCAGAACCTTCTTCACAAAGGGGATGGGTGTACTGTAGCTTATAAACTCCACTCCCTCTCCATTTCTCTGGCATAGAGACTGCCTTGGCTTCTATCCCCTACAAATGCAAGAAGATAACATACACACTGACATATTTCTGCAATCTACCAATGCTGAGGGGTGACTAAAGGATTAGAAGGAAGGAAATGGCAGAATGATGCCTGCAATTCAACTCTTAGGTCATTCCTAATGCACATTATGACACAGTGATTATGAATATGTGTGATTATACACTATTTTCCCCAAAACTAACAGCAAATCTAAGTGAAGTTCAGTAATCTTTTGTCCTGATAGGAAAGGACATTCAGTGAGCACTCACACCTATTTCTTTGAGACATATCCTTCTTTCTGTCATCCATTCCAGCATTCTGACAACTCCTACACATAATTAATTTGCTGCACCAAAAAAAAAAAACAGTTATTGCACCTTTTTGGTGAACTTACAGTATCTGACAGGGCTTTAAGAATCACAGTTTGAAGGTAATTAGAAACCCTGAGTTAACTAACAGGTTTGCTTTCAATTTCAGTATGAAAAAGCTCAGATGGAATATCAGAGGGATACAATGTACAAGCAGATTCTTTCTTTCCCCTTAAAACTGCACAGCAATCATCTTCCCTACCTCCGAGCCTGCTCACTGACATAAACAAGCTTTACTCCCAGTGGCAAATGTATTCTTTACATAGCATTTCAAGTTATGGGGCTGCAATGAACTTAGCAGACTTATTAAATTGGTATTGGTCAACCAGACAGCCACATGTGCTTAGTTAGCCTCACTGCAAGAACAAAGATGAGAACTTAAACACCTTTCCTCAGACCAACGGTTCTTCTGCATGTTCAGCCATGTGTTAGTAAACATAAGATGCAAATGTAAAGGGGAAAAGCGAATCCATACATTGTACAGATGTGTTGTCATTGGTGCTCAAGTATGATACCTCTGCAGATTAGCAGAACCAAAGCCAAACTTAACACTTAGGTGAAGATAATATGGAATTGGACACAGTATTTTGGCACACCTAGACCCTGTTAAGTACCACTTGAGCAGCATACCATTGAGATGATAATGCACTCAAGGCAGTACTTTGGGGAAGTGCCACAATCTAAACACATCTGCACATGCTCAGCAGGTACAAAGCAGAAGCAGGAGTTCAGGTGGGTCCCAGTGAGGCTGAAGACCAAAGAAACACAGGGATAGGCCTTTTCTTCCACACCTAAAAACTGCTCTAATCTTTAGCCTGAAGACTTTCTGGTCAGGGAAATTAGAGATGCTGATCCTTCAGCAGCCCCAGCAGCCAACTGACATAAACAAAGTCAGAAGCAGATCCTCAGATGCATCTTGGATATTCCACAGCTTTCCCACGCTGACTCAGACATTTCTGTGTGGTGGTGCACCAACCCACCTGAGGTACATAGCCTGTCTCCATCATGAGAAGATGAACCAGAACGATCAAGGCATCGGTGGCACTGGTACACTCAGCAGAAAGGTAGAGCGTCGCTAAGGAATGGGGTATTTCACCATCAGCAGCTTCACTGCACAGCATGGGTTCAGAGGGATAGGAACCTGTACCTTCCTCCAGGTCAGCATCTTCTGCGACTAATCCAGAAGGAAATTCTAGGCTGGATCCTGCCTTCAGGGGAAAGCAAAACATATTTGTTCAGAAAATTACACCTCTACATCAACATTATACATCTGCTTATTCCAGCCTGATTTCCCATACAAGTTGCACAGATTCATTATACCTCCATTTTCTAGCATTCCAGATGGAGACTGGGATTACACACGCAGCCTTTCTATTTTTTAATCTTTATAATGCAAACCCTTCATGGAAGGGTTTGTCATTTTATTGCACGTACTATTTGAAGACAAAGTGATAATATATTAAACCTTCATTAGAATTTTTGAAAC
This sequence comes from Pardalotus punctatus, assembly GCA_013400915.1. Lineage (NCBI taxonomy): Eukaryota > Metazoa > Chordata > Aves > Passeriformes > Pardalotidae > Pardalotus > Pardalotus punctatus. Next base: position 70,091 of record VZTX01020355.1, read on the forward strand.
ATATGCAGGAATAATTTAATCACTATAGTATCACCATTTACTTGAACTTAGCCAATATGCATGGCAAGTAACTAAAATGGTAACTTGGGCTGCCAACAAACACAACAGGCCTAAGTGTTGGGGCGAAAAATAAATCAATCAATGGTGTGCACCTGCTGCCACTTGAGAAGCAAGCACTTGTGGCTTAACTGTACCTTCCTTTCTTCTACCAAAATCATAGCATGTTAAGTTAACTGACAAAGCTACACACAAACATATTCCAAAAACTGTAAGCAGATTTACCTAAGGGTCAGGAAAGGGGGGGGAAAAAAAAAAACCAGCCTGTATTTGACAGTGACTGTTGCATCTGCTCAGACCTAGAATCAGTTTCCTCTAGAAGACAGCAGTCAGGCAGGTAAGAAACATAACCCTGACTTCCTTAAGTTCATGTTCCAGCAAAAACATTTACTCCTGTAAACCTGAAAGCCTCTGAGCTCTCTGAATTAGCTTCTGTGCCACAGTAATATACAATGAATAGAGACAAATATCCATTCAAATAACTGAATACATATCAGACAAGTATAAGGAGCCAAATATTCCAAAGAGATTCTCTCCTATGTAGTACAGCAACTGACACAACAGGATACCTTGTTTGCCTTGTGCTGTACAGAAAAATCCTCAAGTCCTTACCCTCTCATCACTCCCTTGAACTTCCACCTGAGCTTTCTCCTTGTTAGATTGCTCATTCTGCCCTTCTTCTTTTGGACTGTGGGCCTGACTTCTGTTGGGGGCCAAGGTGGACGGCTCATGACCATTCTGAAGTGGGGGAGCAGTAGAAGGAGGAGGAGGAGGTAGGCTGGGTTGTCCATCTGGCTCTTCTAGCAGTAAGCATATCAAATCACCAGAAACAATCCCATATGAAGCTAAAGTCTTCTGATCCTCTGTGAGAGCATCTTTTCTGTTCAATGTTATTGCAAAGGTGGTATCAGAACTGCAAAATAATTTAAAAGAACAGTAAGGAAACATGGTTGGCTGCACCTGGATAGCCACACACTGGATGTGGCAATTGGTGCTATGGTTTAGTTGACTTGGTGATGATTGGTCAAAGATGGGACTTGATGGTCTTAGAGGTCCTTTCCAACCTTCATGATTCTATTATTCTACAGTTAAAAATGCATACCGCATATTACAATGGTATTGTGCCATGGGGCTTAACCCATTATTAATTACCTATCTGTTAAAGAAATAGTAAGGTGAAAAAAGATTACATGTAATTATTTCCCCCACGTTTCTCACCAAGTACACTTTAAGTTGCCATAGACGCTTGGTAAATAAAACTTCATTTCCAGAAATTGCTCATAAAACACTTATGAAGGAAAGCAAACAAGTGCCCCTCAAAACAGAAGACATCACAGCTTTTATTTATTTATTTATCTAAACAAACTACTGGATCAGATTATTTAAAAACAGTGTTGAAGACTCAACCAACTCGCTTTTTCATCAAGCTAAACATTCATTTCAAAGATCAGCAGCTGTCCTACAGAATGCTAGTTGCAAATGAGGGTATTAAGAAAAGATGCTTCCCAGCAAGCATTCATGAAAAGAAACCCCAGAAATTAAACCGGTTAGCAGGGAAGCAGCTGTAAAATACACCCACTGCAGCAAGACAAGCAGAAACTTCAGATTCCTGCTGCCCACACTGCCGGGTGAATCACCAGTGAAACACCAGCGCGTCGGACCTAATTAAAGGTTTGTGATGGAAACCCTCCAGCCACCACCAGAAAACGCTTCCCTTCTGTGGGCGATTCTTAAACCGATCCTGGAGGCTTTACTCTCCTACAGGAGATGCCGTGAGAGAGAAAACATTTATGAAACACAGAGATTCTCCAGGAAGCCGGAGAGAAGTGTAAAAGTGAGACCGTAACACAAGGGCCGCGCAGAAATCTCCGTCAGCTCTGCCCGAGCTGCGGCCGGCATTTCACAGCTGAGCGCTCACTCCCTTGGTTTTGCTCTCCCGTTCCGCAGGGAGCAGCCGGGAAGCCGGGAAACCGGGAAGCCGGGAAACCGGGAATCCGGGAATCCGGGAAGCCGGGAAGCCGGGAAGCCGCCCTCGCCGCAGGCCCTGCAGGAGCCGGGGCAGCCGGGGCGCTGAGGGGGGCGAAGCCTCCATGGCGGGCGG
>VZTX01020355.1:72607-103100 GCA_013400915.1 Pardalotus punctatus
CAAGGGCTGCCGGGCCAGGCCGTTGTTTTGGTTGTCGCGGCACCGCCTCAGCCCGGCCCCGCCCCCGATCGCTGTCTCGGCGTGCCGCGCTGTGAACTGCGCAGCGGCGGAGGCGGAGATCCCGCCCGGCCGCCAGCGATGGTTGGGCGCGCGGCGGGGGCGGGAGGAGTCGCGCGCCCCCTCAGGGGGTGCGGGCGCCGCCATTGCTGCGGCTGTGAGCCCGGTGAGCGCGGTGATCCCGGTGAGCCCGGTGATCCCGGTGCTCCCGGTGCTCCCGCGCCTCACGGCTGCTCCGTTCTTCCTCAGCCGCTCACCCCGGCGTGGATAAGCTGCTGCGGGAGTGATTCCTGCGCCCAGGCTGCCTGACGCCGCGTGGCGAGGGTGGTTGGGCTCCTCTTCCTCAGTGTAACACCGGGTCGGGTGATGTTCTGTAGCCAGAACTGCCAGCGAGAGCCTGGCTGGGTGTTAAGCTGTTAAGCTGGTGAGGCTGGAAGTGCACAAGCGAAAGGGCTGAAGTGTCAGGAAAAATTAATCTGAGTGGAATTGGCAAAGAGGTAGAAAGGAGAACACGAGGAGCTCTGTGCCTCTCAGAATTTCTTTGCTCTCTCATGAAGAGGGTTGAATCCGAAGTGAGTCATGCTGCTGCCTCAACATCATTACAATTTTCCTTTGACCATGGGTGTCCTACTGTGTTTCATTCTTCAGTTATCCCTGTCGCAGCCACCTCCTGTTATCCCACTAGCTCTATAGCATCTTAGTCTGTGCTCTTTTGGAAGGGTGGAGGAGGCTTCCCTAGTATGAGAAATGTCTGTGGCTGCAGTTGTGCTGCCAGCAGAACCTCTTTTTCAGGAGCTTGCACAAGCTGAAGTGACTGTGTGATATAAAATGGTTCAGTTTCTCAGGGGCTGACTATAGTCATTATTGGGTAACCAGCTACACCAGTTACAAGTGAGCATTTTTGCTGCCACTCTGTGACTTTTTCCTTTGAACTTTATGAATCATGCTGTAATGTAAGGTTTAGACACGTTTTCCATGCAATGTAAGGTTTAGACACATTTTCCACACAGCAGGAAAACCTCCTAGGAAACAATTAGGATGAAAGGCTAAAACATTTTCCTCAGCTTTCAAGTCTGGCAAATTTCAAATGACTCAACACCACCATTATTTTTTCCCTCATGCATCATTCTAGAAGAAGGAGCTGTTAATTGAGGAGTTACAGGTTTTCCCCACCATTTTAATTTTGTTTCACTCTGCAGGCAGGAGACTTTCAATGGCCATATACGGAGTTGACCTCTGGCTGGGAAAGGCACTTGTCAAAATAGTACAGGAAACCTGTGTGCTTAGAAGCTTGGGAAAACGGTTGTGTACAGAAGAATTTTGACTTTCAGCATAGTTCACTCTTATCAAAAATAGTGAATTACTTTTAAGTCTAATTCATTAAGGTAATATCACAATACGGTGACAAAGTTCTTTTGTCAGTAGCTTAGAATGGTTGTTGAAGACAATGTGGTTTTTCTACTCAAAGTACTTTATTGGGGATGTTTCTTTCCCTTGTGGTCAGTGTGAAAAACAAGCAATAGAACCTCTTTCACCAAAGCTGTAAAACCCTATTGATAGCCCAAATTTCTTTAAAAATTTGATACTTAAAGGCTGTAGTCCTGTTGACTAAATCTCATGGCAAAGGAGAACTATAAAATAGAAAGTTCTGTTTGGTTCAATTACATACCTCATGGAAATATGTTNTCACTTACAGGTCTTCCTCCCCATTTTAATTTTGTCTTGCTCTGCAGACAGGAAACTTTCAATGGTCGTATACGGAGCTGACCTATAGAATAGAAAGTTCTGTTTGGTTCAGTTACATACCTCATGGAAATATGTTTTTTTCTTGAAAGATGAGCCTGGTAATAAAGCTGTGAGCCAGTGGACCTTCTCTGTTATTTTTCTTCATGTATTTGCCACTACAAGTAATGTATTTTATAATATGCATAAATAAATATGTGTGTATCTATTAACTTATGATGCTCGTATTCTGAATTACACGAGTCACACTGAAAGATATGATAAAGTGTGGAATGAGAAGGAGATGGGCATGAAGGCTGGAGATGAAGTGCAAAATTCTGAAGTGCCATTTGAAGTGTGCCAGTGGAGGAGGATATTCAAATCAAAGTGGAGAGAACCTCCTCACTTCTTGCAGCTTGCTGGTGGTCAGCTTTACTCCTAGATGGTATTTTAAATCCCTTTATGCTAGTGCTCTGTACATTGAGTGGAACTCTGCATTACACCATCTCAGGTTGGCCCTTAAGCAGTGTCTGGAGTTTGCTCATGTGGCTCTTAACTTCCGTGTTTCTGATTAAAATCTTGATTGTATGGAGCTAAAGACCTTCCAGCAGTTTTTCTGGACTTTGCCAGATTGCTTCAGACTGTTTCAGCTACCAGTTTTTTTCTTGGATTTGCATATTTTTAACAATATCAAATTGCTGGGAGTTGTGTGCTGAGCAAAAATATTTGAAGTGGCACAGCAAGGTCAGAGTTTGGTATTTTTTCATTAGCAGTCTAAAATCACCTTTCTCTGGGTAGTAAAAAGAGACTTTCTTTTTTTTCTTGGGGAGATTACTGCATCTACCTCTTAGGAATCTGAAGGACTGCAATTTGTGTGAACCCAGGATAGTGGTTGCTTAGGCTGAGAGTGCCTCTTGCTCCCTGAAGGGAACAGAATGGTTGTACAAGAGATGGATGAGCCAAACAACAGGGAGAAAAGCAGAGAAGAAAGCTTAGAACCGACCTATGAAAATGATGGACTCAGCTCTGAATCTGGGCAACTTCCAGACAAATAATGCCTGCTGCATTCCTGTTCAGTATTCTCAGTATTCCTTACTCTTTCCCCATCTCTTGGGAACCAGCTTAAGTGCACCCAACCATTCTTAGATGTGAGGCCAGTGTGCAGGGCAAAGCCAGAACAGGGACACTGATTCTCATTTTGCTAAATTGGCTTTGGTAAAAATGAGCCTCGTAGTCCTGGCTCCGATGCTAGGATAGGGCAGTTCCAGAGATCAGCAACATTAACTCAATGGATCCAGTGACTGGCTTTTTCCATCAGCTCATCATACAACTGCCTCCCAACATTGTTATCCATTGTTAACAGATTCTGTGTAGGCATTGCAGCTATGCTATTTATTTTGCAGCCTGGCACAGATTAATGGTTCTCTGGCAACCCTGCTCCAAGGCCTTGAAAGCATTTATGAAGGGCATCAGTAGGAAAGCACACTTAGGAAAAGCTGTGTTAACACAAAGCTTTTGCAAAGCTGCTGAAAAATCAGGGTGTCCCAGACACAACGTGTGGGGCAGGGGCAGCCGTTTCCTTCTGTGGATTCTGTTGGAAGATTTCACTGAGCAAGATGGATGGCTGTCATGAGCTGGGAAGTGGATAGCATTACTTTCTACACAGAATGCAGGAAACCATGAACAGGAGCTTACTGGAGTTTTCCTCATTCTGTGGGCATTTCCAGTAGTTGTGGAGAGAGATCACCTGCTTTTATGTCATTTAGCAAACACCTGTCTGTGTCCTTTGCTGTTTTATTAAAGCATTCCTGCCAGTATATCTGTCCTATCAACCATATAAACTTTATATTCCTTTTCCCTCAGAAGGTGATTTTCCATGTAGAATATCAGTGTGTGTGAAGGGTTAAAATCCTGAGGCTGTTGAGCCCTTTTTGACTTGACATTGTTGAGTGAGCTGCAGAAACTCTACCTGTTGCTGAGTATATTGCAGAGTAACTAGAAACAATGGGGCAAAGAAGAAACTGAAAAATCCAGTCCTGGCTCTGTGATAACAGCCGAGATATTTGGGAAACTAAAGTGCTCTCTCTGGACTTCAGGTTGGGTAGACACTAAATTTGCTATCGTGTTTGAGAACTGTTTATCTTGTGTCTGTTGACTAGTGAGGTTTCTAAATTTTTCAAAGTGAAAGAAATTATTCTGTGGGCTGCAAACTGGAGAGTCTTGTACAGGACCAAGGCAAGACAAGGACAAATTTCTTTTTGAGATATACTCTCTTTCAGAGGATGGTCAGTTTAAGAAATTGTGCTTTTATGGTTTTATGGCTGTGTTAAACGTACAAGACAGTTGTAGTGACCTTTTTTTTTTTAAAACTACATCAGAAGCTTGTGGAGTTCTTAAGCAGATTTCAGCTGTAATCTTTATTGTGATTTTTGTTAAAAGTTTTTGCATCAAGAAAAGTGATGAAGTTAGGAAAAAGCTCTAGGGAGCAGCAGAACAAGGGCTGAAAATGTTGGGGAGTCTGCATTCTTGGGTGAGTTCAAGACTCAAGTGAGCAGAGTCTCTGAGTGGATTCAGCTTTGAGTAGGAGGTTGAACCAGAAAACTCTCCTGAGGTTCTATTTCAATCTAAATTAGTGCGTGATTTTCAAAACCCCCATTCATCCCCCCAGCCATAGTTCTTGAAATTGGCAATCTTCCCAGTGTATAATCTGATTTTTGATTCACAGCAAACAGGATACCTAAAGGCAGCCTTACAGCCTGAGATGTTATTGTAAAGTTATGGTCATTTTAACTAAAAGTAGCTGGTGCCTTCTGCCCTAGGGAAAGCAGATTAAAGGCAATTGTTTGAGAGATCTGTGCCTGATAGCAGGGAACAATGAGGAATGTATAGTGCATGATAAGATGATATCTGATACATTTACAGTGTTCAGCTCAATTCAACACACCCATTTGCAAGACAATATCCTTGAGTATCAGAAATACTTGTTTTGGCAGGGAATTATTCAAGCAAGATTTAATTTAGAAAAATGGATCCTCTCCAGAGCCCTTTGCTTAGGCAAGGAATCAGAATGGGAAAAAAAAACTTGGATGGTCTTCAGCAAATGCTAGCTTTCAGACAACCTAGATTTACTTACAGAAGTAGCATCTGGGATTAAACATAGATTTATTCTTTCCCTGGAAAAAAGGTTTCATTTTAAGGAGTTCGTTCTTCTCCCAAGGGAAGGGTTTTTGTTTGTTTCTTTATTTGTTTGTTTAAAAAAAAAATTAAAAAATGGAAAACTCCCTGTCCAAATATCAAGGATTCTTTTTCCAAGGATTCTACGAGGTGTAACGGTACAAGTATCTTTCTTTCCTAAATTTTACAAGGGTCAGTCATTTCTGAGAAATTCTTTTACTGAAGCCTAGGCTTTGCCTTTTATAGCAGGAGGGTTTTCAGTGATCAGAGGTCCTTCTTGCTCTTTTGACGTGGAGTCAAATAATCCCCCTTTCTGTATTCTGCAGGCTCAGAATTAATGCTGTAGATTTCCCAGAAACTTCTGCTTCCTCTATTCCTGGCATTTACCTGTCAGTGTCACAGGCTTCTGCTGCAATCAGTGCAGACTGGAGAATACAGGCAGGGCTGCTGTAAATATTGTCCAGGGTGCAGGTGGGAGGGCCCTGCGAGCAGGATTGGAAATGAAATTAAAAATACACTGGGAAATTATTTTTCAGGTCAGATGTGCTTTATCATTTAACAACAATCCAACAACAATCTGTTCGGATAAACTTCTGAAGAAGGAAACATCTCCTGACAAGTAATGTTGTTTTGTGGGGTTTTTTGATTATTCTGCCCCACTGGTCTCTTTGGGAAGTATCAGGTCAGGCGTGTGTTAGCATGTTCAATTTGCCCAGACTGTATATCACATGATATTGCATGAATATTCAGGAGCACAGAGTTTGGAGTGGCCACATTTGCTAATTTCTTTGTATAGTATAGCTGGAAGGTTGACTCTATAGCTAATTATCCATGTGCTGGGATTTAGGAATAAAGAGATTTCTGTCGGGATCTTAGTAGGGATTTTTACAGAAAGGAGAATGAATGGGTTTGGGGCTGGACAAAAAAAATGGAGCAATGTAAAGACTTTAAAAGAGTTACTGAAAACTTTCTTACAGGAAAGAGCAAAGTGGAACCACTACAAAGTTGATAAACCTTGGGTTGTATATTTATTAACTAACTGGCTTCTGCTGTTGCAGTCCCAGAGACCTTCAGGTTCATCTGTCACGAACAACTGGAATGTCTTGTGTTTCTGTGAAATTGTGACATTTTTGTAAACTTGTCAAATCCTGCACAACACTGGAAAATTCATGTTCTGGAAACGTATGCTTATAATTTGGTTTTGAATACCAGGCATGTCCCTAAAATACTTTAATCCCTAGAAAACCCATTCTTCATTCTAGATAATAGCAGCAAGAATTCCTTTCAAACTTGATTTACAGGCTGTTTCTTAAATTGTTCCCTTACAGCAGAGGTTTTCTTGACTGAGTTTGGCTTTTTTTTTTCCCAAGCAGCAAAGACCAAGGAGAAATTCCTGTGTCCATCTCAGGACTGTTTATTGCAGTTGTGTTCAAAGTGTCACGGGATAGCACAGGCCACTTGTCCACATTGCTACACAGTTGCCAGCTTATCATTGATAGTGTAAAAATCAAGTTAAGTGGAGGATCTAGGGATGTACAGCAAATTTTCTAATTACTCTGCGGGAAGTGGCAGGGTTTGTACCTTAAAGGACACTTCTCAAATTTTGATTTCTAAGGATCCAGCTACAGGATATGATTAACTATTGAAGGCTCTGAAAACAGATTTTTAACGGTCTGTTTTCAAAACCAGACTCCTTTGCTGAGTGTGTGAAGTGCAGTTAATCTTGCATTAATACATTTACACATTTCTTCCTGCATGTGGCAGCAAATGAGCTGCCTCACCTAGAGTACATGAAAACTGACATTTGATCGTATTAGAGAGTACAAGACTGCACATGGGGGGTTGCAGATATAAAGGTGATCTGGACTGATCAAGCCTTTTGACAAGCTGACCTACAATTTAAGAATAAAGCTTTCAAAAATGAACATGAAACAATGCTTACAGTTCTTCTTATGATTTTCTAGAATTTTTTTCTTACTCATAGACAAAATGTGGCTAATTGAGCACCAATTATCAACATGCTAACACAAGCACTCACAACATTGCAGATTGCCTTCTATATAGCTCTTCTATATAGAACTCCTAGATTTGTCTGAGACTCTCCAATTAATAAAAACTGTCAACTGTTCAGTCTACCATATTGTTATAATTGCTTCTCGTTAATACAAAAGACACTGATGTCCCAGTCTGCCAGATTTAATATTTCAAATATCTCAATCCATGGTAAGAAAGCCAATGTGTTCATTTCCTTTCTTCCAGCTGGATCTACAGCTTTCTGTCTGGTTATCTTGAGAAGCCCATTCATAGCAAATTGGATAAAAATGTCAGTTTGCAAAGATGGTTTCAGTTAGCGAAGGGCTTAAAACACAGGCCTTGCCTTTCTGACTTGTCTCTCTTTTTTTACATAGCTGTGCCTCAATATCAAATAGAAAATCCAAATGATGGATGCACAGCTTAGAAAGCGTAAGGGTGAGTTGGTGATAGCAGCTTTTTGTTAATTTTCAGAGTGCTCAAATTGTAGCCATTTTTATTCGATGCCAAACTATTCCTGTGGTCATGGTACAAAAAAAAAGTGGAGGAAAAATACAGCCATTGTGCTGTACCTTAACATATTCTATACTTCCCCCTAGAAATCTCTTGCATGCATCTGATATACAATATTCATATTTTTTCTGTGCCCATAGCAAGTCACCTGCAATCTTTCAGTCTGTTTTAGCTGACCTGTGTTATTTCTTTAGATTTTGGAGATGAGCATTTTCCTGCTGATCCTTTATGCTCTTGATGTGTGGGCAGAAGCCTTGTGTTCAGTGAGGTATCAAGGTGCTGCAGGCAGACAGTTTGATACAGAGCATGTTTCTTTTCCCACCAATAACAGTTCCTGTGTCATCCTTGCAGAGACATGAATACAATTGCTATCTGTGTCCAAAAAGGATATAAATATGAGGTTTTCACTATTATAATCAATGCCACAGCATTTTTTTATTGTTGTTTTTAGGGTTTTTCCCCCAAGATTGAGAGTATTTTTTTTTTCTCAACTCTGATTTACTTCCCATAAGTCATATAATTCAGGTCATAGAGTTTGTTCCCATCCTTCACTTTTCCTTGTGGATATTTCTATTATCTGCTCTGCTATTCAGAAGCAGAGTAACTAGACATTTATTTTTCCTAAAATGACCTACACCTGCCATGTGCAAATATTCCTGAAAATTATGGTCATGGAGATCATTTTCTTACACAGAACATAATTCAGCACTTCAGGTTCAAGGGCACCCCAAGCTGTGCTGTCGTATTGAGAAGTTCAGAATCTCTGTGTGAATCCAGCATTTCTCTTTGAACCCATCTGATTTTTATACAGTATCAACAGACTGTTCATATTGAGAAGTTCAGAATCTCTGTGTGAATCCAGCATTTCTCTTTGAACCCATCTGATTTTTATACAGTATCAACAGACTGTGCAGTCCAATCAAAAACAACAATCAGACTGAAGCTGCATCTGGCACCTTTCAGAAAAAGTCTTCAATCATATTGATAATAAAAAATTGATAATGTGAAAAATGTCCCTTTTCTTCACATGATATGCAGAAAAATGTGCTAACACTGTCTTCCAAAGGGTTTAGTCATATTTATCAGTATTTCACTAATCATGTAAGAGAATTTAGTTCTCTTGTGCACACACATAACAAAAATGGTGACTCTGCCCTAGATTTTCCACTGCATGGGAAAGACTTCTGCAAAGTGTATTCAGTTGTGAACAGCAGGAGAACAAGGCCTAAACCAGGAGGAATCAGTGGCTTTTCCAGAGGGAATACTGTCATTCTTTCCCCTATAATAATTTCTTTCTCTTTTCTTCTTCCTTCTCCCACCATTCTTCTTCTTCAGATTCATCATTTCTATAATGCCTTTGCCTTTAAGTAGGCAACAAGTAGTTTTGGTAATTAAGGAATTTTTTGTAATTAAGCAATAACTGTGGTTTTGTAATTAACATCTGTTTTGATTTTGTCCATCATTCTTCTAGTTTTAAGTCAGATTGACACCTTTGCACAAGTAGACTATTCCCTAGTTAGTTCTCCAGCAGTCTTCAAATCACACATTAACTTGGATTTGAAGGTAATTTGTCCTTAATATCAGTGTGCTTTCTAAGACTTTTCTGATTTTCTTTTGAGTTGATTAATTTTCTTTCACTATAGTCTAACTCAGCCTCTCCAACATTTCCTTAGAAAAGCAATAAGACATTTTTGGAATATTGGTCAAGAGTTATTTTGGAAACCAGATACAATTGTTTATTCAATAAATTAACTGCATTTGTTAATTAATCAAAGGTATTATTTATAATTAAATTATTTCAGAGTTGAAACCCTTCAGAGATGCTTTACAAACAGCATCAAAGTGTTCTTTAGATACCCAGCTCTTGCTCTGCACCTTGATCTTCACCTGTTAGCAGTGATACATAATCTGTGAGGCTGCCAAGGTGATTGCAGCTCAAAGCTGTTTGTTCTGAGATGATTCAGCATTTTGTGTAAGTACAGCTCACACCCAAAAAGAAGACTCCTCTCAGACAGTCGCTGAGCAGCACAAAGCAGCTCTTATCTACTTTTCACCTTTGTTGCAAGAGTTATCTCAGCAATACTCTGTTTTTCCAACAGTTTTGACAGTGCCTGTAACTCAGAGCTCCCCGTGGCTCTCAGAACAGACTTCAGTTAACAAAGATGTGCCAGAGCTAATTTTCTTCAAGCAACTTTTACCACGAACAAAAAACTTTGTAAGCACAATATAGACAGCTTAATCAGCTGCTGTGGCTATCTGGAATTTACAGGCTAAGCTTTAACACGTGGACATCCCAGTGGGATGACTTTTGGGATGACTTTTCTAAGTCAGTCAGGGAAGTCATTGGTCTTCAGTGCTCCTTGGAACAGGCTGGTTCTTGATGGTTATGAGTTGCCTTCTTTCAGCTTTTTTTTCTTAGGGTTTTATACCTTTCCTGTCAGTGTTTTTCCTGTTCCAGCTACTAACCTTCACAGTGTCAGTAATTACACTATTTACTGTCTGGATTACTCTTCTTGTCTTTCATGGCCTGAACTGGTGTACCTTCTCACATTTTAATGGTTATTTTCTTAGCACACCTGAACCAAGGTCCCCTACCCATGTAGCACCCAAACCAGGTCTTGGAGGTCTGGCAGCTGGGCCAGGGCTCAGTGTTCAGTGATATAAAAGGCTTCTTTTTCTCCCTGCCCTAAGGAACTTCCAGTGTTTTTTGGGTGTGCCTGAAGATTTTCTTGAAATGTCACCCTCAGCATTAAATAAAAAAAGGTGTTTTTGCTACAAGAGAGAGAAAACTGTGGTCCAGAGAATTATTTTTTGTGTGTGTCTTGTAGCTGCTGTTCAGAATACTCACTTGAATGCTCAAATTCAAACTTTGAAAGTATGGCACCCAGATTTTCTTTGATTCCTGTATTCCTTCAAAAGAGCCTGAATTTGCTGATTTTTAGGGCATAACACAAACTTATTTGCTTATTTCAAGGTCTTTGATGTCAAACTTTTCTTCAGACTAGGAAAAATTCCTTCTGTTCAACCAGTGCCAATGCATTTTGACAGATAGAAATGTTTCAACAAGAAATATTTGAAAATTACTTTTTGCAGGGCACAGTCTATCCAGTAGGAAATCACACAGACCCTCCCTTTGTGCCAGCTCCATTTGCTCTCCCAAACCAGGATGATTCCATGATATATCTGGGAGTCTCCAATTATTTTCTTAAGTCTGCTTCACTGGCTTACTACAGAGCAGGGGCCTTTAACATCACCATCTCCAAAGAGGTGAGTGGGATTTGCTTGTAATAGAATTACAAATATTAGCAATATGGATAGTCAGAAAAGAAGACTGACACCTTATGTTTGCCATTTCACACAGACTTGGGTCATACCTATACTGTTTGTAGGAGGGATTCGTGATGTTCATTCTGTTTGTCATAATTTAAAGTAATCAAAGTCCCCCTCAGACTTCAGTCTGAATTTCTTGGCAGCTCTAAGCAAAGAATGACACAATGAACATCACAGAGTTGTGCCAGGGGTGGCAAAAGGAACCAAAAAGGCTTTTTCCTGCCTGGATTCCACACAGAAAAGGGCAGGACAAGAAAAAGTGTGTGAAGCCACAGTCTGCTGCACAGAGGCCTGTGAGAAATGTTGAGAGCTAGAACAAATCCTGAGATTTAACAGAGCAGCAGAATGAGGCAAGAAGCAGCTACAAGGAAACCAAGCTTTCAGCTGTGGTTAAGAACACACAAGAGCTCTCAGAAATGCCAGTTTCCATGCTGGCATTTGCAGTCAGTTTCCAGTAAGTTTTGCTAACTCTAACAATGCCAAGAGGGTCTTTATGAAAACTGGTGACACAAATGGTACTAGGCAAGCATCAGCACAGTGGTTAGCAGCCAAAGGGCAAATGAGATTTTCGAGTCCTTGCCTCTGACATATTCCATATATTTCATTGGAGAAAGTCTCAAAGGCAGAAGTCACGTCTGTTCTTTCAAAGAATAATGCTTGTTTACTGGCACATGCTCCTGAATCAAGCCCATGAGAAATCTCTCTTTTCCGTCCCAAAGAGCACTGTGGGTTCCTTAGAAATCATTCTGGGACAAGACAATACTAAATCAAAACATAGATTATCTAAAACTAAAATAAACAGGGTGTGTTGGGGGTGTGTTGGGTGTGGCCTTTCAAGGAAAACCTAATTTTCAAGCTGATACAATGATCTAATTTATTTTATTTGTTTACAGCTTGCTAGTACTTTACATACCTCCTTACTCAAATGTTTTTTTTCTCTTTCCTCAGGGTCATCAGGTTATTTGCACTGATGTTCACTATCAACTAGAGGATGAGGAGGACCTTCAGAGCCACTCCTGATGTCCCTTTACTTGTAAAGAACAACAAGAGAAAAATGTAGTCTTCCTTCTGTTGTCTTATAGGGAGTAGATGCTATAACATTAGAAGCATGGCTTTTCATCACTGTTTTTAATGTTTTAGTAATGCTTCTTAAGCACTTTTCACAAAGCAAATCTGTTGGTTTTTAGTACAGTGAGTGTAGCTAATTGTTATTAATGCTTTGGACAACTTGCTGCAGCCTGATGAGAAGGAGTGACTGGTTCTTTTCAGTAGAGTTATAGACAACTCATCTTCTTAATTTTAAAAACCAGTTCTTGCATTATTCAATTTATCTCCATTAGCAAATGTTAGCAGAACTTTGTGTATGGAGTGAGACCTTATTCTTTGTAAGAATTTCACAATTTGTCCCTTCGTAACGGGACACAGAGAGTGGGAACGGATCTAGAAAATTCAGTGAATTTCCATGTAATTACAGAATCATATAATCTAGTCCAGACACTGGCTTAAAATGAGACTAATTAGATCAGGTTACTGAGCACAGTGTCCAGTCGAGTCTTGAACCCCTCCAAGGATGAAGGTTCCACAATCTCTCAGGACAATCTGTCCAACTATTTAACTACCTTTAGAGTCAAATTTTTTTCATAATCAGTATTTCCCATGTTCCAGCATGTTCTGTGGCCTTTTGTACTTTCACCACACCTTTCCAAGAATAATCTGGTTCCATTTTCTCTGTATTCACTTAGCAAAATTTGCAGGTAACAAAATGGCCTTTCAAGCCCTCTCTTCTCCAAGGTGAACAGTCTGATCTCTCAGATTCTCCTTGTAGTTAATGTTCTCCAGCCCCCTTGGTGGCACCTGCCAGAGGACAAGCCTTGCCAGTAAAGTGGCCTTTCTATGTCTTTTGTCACTAATCCCCCATCCTACTGAGCAAAAAGCCCACATTAGTCTTCTGCTGTCAATGTACTGACAGAAACCTTTCCTGTTGCCCTTCAGCTCCAGCTGAACTTTGGCTTTCCTGATTTCATTCCTATGTGTGCAAACAAGATATTTGTGTTCCTTCCAAGTGGCTGGTCTCAGTGTCCATCTTCTCTATGCTTCCCTTTTGTGTTTGAGTTCACTCAGGAGCTCCATGTCCATCCATGCTGGCTTCCTGCCCCGGCTGCTCAACTGTCTGAACGTTGTAATGGCCATTCTTATGCTCTGAGGTGCCTGCCCTTGAGGATTAGCCAGCTCTTCTGGGCCTCTGCTCTCCAGGGCAGCTTCCCACAGATCCTGCCAAGGATCTCATCTGAAGTCTATGGTTGTAATTCTGTTCTTTGTCCTGCTGCTTCTCCCAGGATCTGAAACTCGACAGTCTCACTGCAGCCAAGGCTGTCCTTGGCCTCTGGATCATGCAGAAGTTGATCCTTGTGAGTAGCTGCAGCTCTTCGAGGGTATCAATCTCCAAATAACTCCATACCGCTCATATTTGTAAAGTGGAAGCTGTATTTTGTCTTTTGTCAGTGGCAACAGAGACATTCAACCAGGAGACATTGAAAGTGTATGGAAAGGAAAACTGCTCTACAAATGTCACAGTACAGAAAGTTCAGTTCAGGGTAGAGACATGGCTTGTGTAGTTTGAGCTGAATCAGTTTATTTATCTGTCTGATAGAGTACTAAAAAAAGTCCTGAAACCAAACAAGAGTAAATCACAGCAGGGCTTCCAGTTCTTTGTATTCTTTGGTAGGTGAAGAGTGACTAGAAAGGAAGAAGAACTCAAAATAAATGGAGATTTTCAATTAGATTGGTGTCCCCCACTGATATCAGATTAAATGTATAGAGGTTTATGTAACTGAGGGTCTGGGTTAGATTCATCATCAGTTGCCAGAGATACAAATAATGAAATTATTATGCAACTCCCTGCAGTGAATGCTAAATCTGTGTAAAATATGAGCATTTGTTGACTGACTGACAAGTGTCTCTACCTTTTCTATTCATGGATTGCACAACGAAGTGACTCAGATTGTCCAGCAAAATGCTCCATGCCTGAGGGAATTTGCTTGATACTTGCAAGCTAATTGATTAAATCACCTCCTTCACAAGCCAAGTGTTACTGGTTAGCTGAAGTACTGGTTAACTGGATAAGAAAGCAGAAGAAATAGAAAATACTGACTGCAAGGACTTGATACTTAATATATGCACCATATATCTGCACTGTAGTGTCTGTGTGTATTTATACATATGTATGTGTTATCATAGAAATACTGTATCATTTATGGTTTCCTGTATCCTGTGCAATTTCAGGCAGATGGGACTTGCTTTCCATCTGTTCTTCATAGCAATGGCACATTAATTTACTTTTTCACAATACAAACCTGGCTACGAATATCTGTCTGTGGAAATACTGGAATTCTCCCTGGGGTTTCCTCCACATCTGAAAAAGCAGAGCTGAAACAGTCTGCCCCAAAGGCAGCACAGCACCCCAAACTCTGCATCCTGAACCTGACCACCCCCAGCCCACCGTTCACACTGCCCTCTGCTTATCCTTAAATGACATGTGATAGATTTCATCTGGGAGACCCAAAATCCCTCGGGATGTGGTTATCAGAGGCCACTCCCTGCTGAAGATGATAGCGGCTGGCTCTCTTCAAGCCCTCAGCTCCATCCTTTAAAAGATGCTGTCATGGCTGGAGAAGATTTTCCCTGCACCATCCTCAGCCCTGCGGTCTGCTACAGCAAAGGTCTTTGTTCAGCCTTCAGAGGAGAGGTATGGAAACAAATATATTGTGATTATTCTTTGTCAAGGACTGGCTTTGCTGGGAAGGGATAGATGTAGCTAAATCTGGTTAAATCTTGAGATTTTAAGATTTGAGAACTATGCAAAACTGTGTCAAAGACATGTTTCCTTCCAGTGCTTTGTTTTTATTCTACATGTGTTTCTTTTATCTGTCAGTTAAAAAAGAAATACTAAAAGTCAAAGGTGTTCTGCAGGATTGCTTGAAACTGTTACAAAAAATTAACTCGGTGTTCTCTTGTAATTTTGCAGACCATTTAAATTGTGATCATGACTTAAAATATTCTACTGGTTTGAGGTATATCGTTATCTCTGGTAACAAAGCAGCTAGTGAAAGATGCAGTAATATCAAAGCAATTTTTCAGATATTAGGAAAGAGGCAATTGTTAGCTTATAGATGGTTTCATTCCAGCTCTTCAACAGCCCTGTGGTAACTAAAGAAATTTTATCTCTAAGAGTAATGCTAGAAAAGACACTCCTGTACTTTCAGTTGTTTGTAATCCTGTGTAGTAGCTGGAAATGAGGAAAACTATAATAATGTGACCTGTTTTCCCAGTCAATCCCACATGACAAATAACTCCATAGAAGGCTGTTCCCAGCTCTGGGGGGAAAACAAAATCATAATCCGATTTTGTCCAGTTTTGTTTAAAAATTCTCCATGAGGGTGGCTTCTCTCACTCTCCCTGGGAAACCTTGCTGAAAGGCAAGACCTTCTGAATTTCACACTACATGCAGTCTGATTTGTACAGATAGCTCCATCTCACTTTAAATGCTGTCACAGAAGCCCCTGGGATGGGCATTTGCTGCACTCATTCACCACCCCTGTGGTGAATCCTGTAGAAACACCAAATTACCACCTAAAAAGTCAATGTTTGTCCACATGGATGTATCCCAGGCACTTTCCCCAGTCTCTATGACAGTGAATAGGCTGACTTTTCTACCCCACAGAGCTCACTTCTTGTAACAATCTGTGGAGAATGGGTCTTCTCTTCCAGGGTTGCTGTCTTTCCATTTTCATCTTTCTAGAGGGAAAGCTGCTGTCCAGAGTGGGGGGAAGGGAGTACAACCACCAAGGGACACAGCACAAATATCTGCTATCATTATCAATATTTTTTATCAGGTTCTGTAAAAAATGAAGATGGTGAAGATTTGCTATTCTCTCCTCCTCTTAAGTTTGCTCAGTGGGCAGCTGAGTGCCGGGCCTGGACTCAAAGTGAGGATCACCCAGAAGGGGTTGGAGTATGGTACGTGTGATGTTTTCACGAGATTTTCATGGCATTGCCTTGAATATGACAAAGGAAAGACAGAGGGGGAGTAAATGACCCAATGACAGGCTCTAAGGAAAGTTTAAGAGCACAACAGAGCAAAGTCAGTAAGCTGCTTGACAGCCCTGCACATCACATCAAGGTTCATCTGACCTCAGATATTGAATCAGTCAGCTCAGCTCTCGCCAGTGAGACCTGAAACAGCGCTGCTGGCTCTCAGGAGAGCACCACCTTCTTCTCATTCTGGGTGCATCACATTTCCTGAGCCAGAAGCACATAGCTATAGACTCCCAGGCACTGTCAGAGGCAACTGAACTGATCGTTGTTTTCCTGTAGCCAAGGAGGTTGGGCTGGAAATCCTGAAGCAGAACATGGAGAAGGAGCATTTCCCTGATTTGACGGGCCACGAGAAATTTGGGCTTGGTAATGTCAAATACAACATCTCAAGGTAAGTGTTCTATCTGGGGGCAATTTGTGTTTGACTGAAATTTGAATCTTGTTTTGTGTTCATTCTGACTCATTAAATACTTTTTTTAAAAAATCTTTTCTCTCCCTTTTTTCTCTCATGCTCTAGAATGCATGTTACTGCTGTTGAATTACCTAGTGCTTCCATCTCCCTCCTACCAGGCTCTGGGATAAAACTGGTGATTGGAAATGCATCTTTAACCATCAACATGAACTGGAACATAAGGACCTGGATGTTGTATGTACAGCTTTGCGTGTCCTGGGATTTTCTTCTTGACGGATAATACAAAAATGCGAATTTTCATTTTTCTTGTGACCCCTTCATGGTAAAGGTGCTGTTTACCAGCTGGCAGTAACCCAGGAGCACAGACTGGTGCTTCTCACCAGGTCTGCTGGTGGCAGACAGCCGCTGCCCCCTCACCCAGGAGCACTGCTGAAGTGCCCATGGCTGGGAAGCACTGCTGCACACAGTACAGGACTGCTGCTCGAGCCCAGTGCTGTCACTGTCCAGCCTGCCAGCTAGTGACACCTTGAGAAAAACTGCAGTGTGGTGGATCACAGGCCAGTACAATCAACCCTCATGCTGCAGTCACACTATTAGAAACCCTCTGCTATGCCTCCAAGAGATGCAGTTCAAAAGCTGATGGAAAATGGATGAGCAAATGGCAATATCTTAGAGCAGTCTCCACGCCTTCCCAGTCCCAGGCTGTTTCAGAGGAAAGAAATCCCTCTTCCCTTCCCCACAACCCACATTACCTCTGTTGCTAAATGGAATTACAGCAGTGTCTGGGCTGCATTTCTGCTGCCAGGGCCAGCAGGGCTGACTGCAGGCAGGGGAGGGGAGCTGGGCACTGAGGGGATGGCACAGAGCAGGCACAGTGCCCTCGCTGGCCAGCAGCCCACCCAGGCCAGCAAAGCAGAGCCATGGCAGTGACCAGGACCAGCCATGGCTCCACATTGCCAGGTGATTCCACAGTGAAAAAGTTTTTCAGTTTTTATTTATTTTCACTTTATGCAGCAAAGACAGTGGAAGAGGCACAGTGCACATTTCAAAGGTGTTTGTTACCGCGATCTTTTCAACGCCCCTGGAAAATGCAGACCCTACATCAATATCCCTCACCAGCTGCCAGACAACTTCTGGTGACATAGATATCAAGTTGAATGGGAAAAGGGGGTAAGTGGAAGCGATCTGTAGAAACTCTCTCAGAAAATAACTGTCAATGAATGGCACAGAGATGACTGCCCAAAATAGGGCACACAGAATTGCTTTTAGGCATCACAGGCACCACAGGTGAGAAGTGGGGCCCTAATACAGGATTAAAATGAACAAATCATCAAAACATTGATATTTGCCCTTGTATTTACACACAGTAGAAGACAAAGACAAAAATCAAACAAGCCCTTGAGCTTCTTCAGCACACAGTTCATTCAAACCTCTGCTCTAATCTTCAGCTCTGGGTAGAAGGTACATGCTTGCATTATGCTTTGCTCCTCCTAGTCACAGTGCTGTCAAAATTGAATAGAACCAGACTGCTTTCTCTTAAGCCTCTGGGTACAGCCCCATGAAACAGTATTTCATTATTGTCTTGTATTTCTCTCACTGTCTGAATACCACTCTTGTCACCTGTTGGGGCTTCATTTTTGTTTGTCTGTTTTTACTTGTTTTGGAAGTTCCTGTTGCAGAGACTATTTGGTACATATATGATGGTTGTACTCTGCAGAACTCCCTTCTCATAAATATGAATTAACCCCAGCTGAGATGCTTAGTGCTGAAATTATCATCTTTTAAATGGTGGCTCTCTGACAGTTTTTATATTTCAAAAAGCTCCCTTATGTACTAGAATATCACACTCAGAGGCCATTAAATTCATGTTCTGCAGAGATCCCGTTAATGACCATAGTACTTGACCCATTAATTGCTTTCTTCCTTCCCTCTAGCTTCCTGCATAACTTCTTTATCAAGTATCTGAAGAAACCCATTCACAGGAGCCTGGTCACTAATGTAAGCCTTTCCTATTGTATAGGGGAGGGGTGTAAGGATTATGGCATTCACAAGTCAGTGCTGTGAACTGGGCAAAGAACTAGAAGAATAATCCTGTCATAGTCCTATTCTGGTCTGATCAGCCCAGTCATCATTTTGCCAGCCAGAAATTATTCCAGATAAATTGCCGGGTTCATGCCTAAATACAGACACAGCTAGGTTCAACCAAGGCAGCAGCAGGGATGGAAAATGTAGTTATTTTTCCATTCCAATGCAGAGTAAGTCGCTGTCTACCTACAGGCATCCTGGATGGGGTCATTTTTATGCTTGGCAGAGAAAACATATACTGGGCAATGCATAGAAAAATTATAGTGTATGAACTGATAGTATGACATATTTCAACTTCATGTCAAAGAGGTGAGTAGTTCTGATGACAACCTGCCCAGGGCCACTGAGAGGAGACAGAGCTTGAGATGGCTGTCCTTCTGTCCAGGGATTTGTGGTTGGACCCGATGATCTTAAGGGTCTTTTCCAACCTAAATGATTCCATGATTCTGAGATCTCTCCTGTGCGAGCAACACGAGATGTCCTTGCACGGTTTAAGGCTGGGGTTTTGTCACCCCCACCAGGCTGCCTCTGGAAACTTCCTCCTTTTTTGCAGCTCTGACATAGGACGTGCTTACATTGCACCAAGCAGAAACCCTGGGGATCCAGTTAGCTGAAGAGAAGCCAGATTAGGTGTTTTGATAAACAAATGCTGCCATGTGTGTCATGTAGCAGAAAGATCTGCTAGCACACATGTCAAAGGTGCTCACACAGCCATGCTAATCGGGCCATAACTTGGGATGGTGTGCTTTTATTGCAGTCATGTCCCAATATCAGAGCTGGGATCCAGCTGATAGATGAAGACCTCCGATCACTGAATGGTGAGTCATCAGTGATATCTTTTCCTTCTGTTTTCTCTCTTCTGATCAGTGAAATTCTGCAGCTTCCCTAATGCCAGCTGCTTAGCAATGCCTCCAGGCGTGGGATCGGTCCCTCTGCTCTGTCTGCTCCCTTGCATACAGAACCACAGTTAAATAAAGCTGGGCTACTTGGGCGAGAAACTTGTGTTTCTAAGAGCCAAGGACTTGGTAGTGATTCTCAATTTGCAAATATGGCAATGTGCACTTCTGTTGTGAGAAATGATGCTGAGGCAGTTTTCCCTTACCATAAGTTTTCCCTTACCAAATTCTCCTGCACACACAGCCCTGACTGCTGCAGCCTGCTCTCCTAGCCTGCCTGGAAATTAAGTTTTACTTGTCTATTTATCAGCCTTGGCAGAAGCAAAATGAAAAAGCTCCTTTGCAAAAAAACTTCACTTGACCCACTTTGGGTTAGATTTGCAGGCATTTAAGACACCCAAAGTGTTGGTCAGATACCACGTGCAAAACACAAGTCTCTAAGCAGATCGGGCACCTTCCTTCTGGGAAAGTATTTGCAAGTTACAGGCACTCTGGATGCTCTTGGAACTGCTTGACAAGAAATCCCAACACCCCCTTATGCCCTGAAGCACTGATATGGCCATCTCCTTTTCTGGGTTAGACCAAAAATACTTTCTACAATGAGAAATCAACAGACAAACTAGAGAAGGTGCTTTACAGAAGGTGCCAGTAGAAACATTAAATCTTAGGTCAGAAGGCATGTTAGGAGGTCTCTGGCTGTGGTTTTCCTTTCTCTCTGGAACAATTTTTGTCAATCTTCAGAAACTGACTTAGTTTTAAGTGTACCTAAAATGATTTCTGTGTTTTTTGTAATATTCTGTGTCTTGTCCACCACCCTTACAGTTGTCATGCAGATTGATGATTTGGCTGAAGTAGACTACTCCTTAAACAGCCTGCCAGCAGTGTTCCAACCATTCATTGACCTGGACTTAAAGGTAATTGTCTGTAGTGCTGTTTGCCAAGGTTGCTGTGGGTTCCACTATTGTATGAGACACTTTATAAGATGGCCATGACCTTGTTCTGAGCATAAAGACTCAGTACCTGAGAAGACAGACATTTCAAAGCCTCATTGCATTTGCTACAGTAATGATTTGTAACAATCCTGTTGTGAAATTAATTATTTAAAAGCTACATCCTTTTTAAACTGCTGTTGAGTTGGTTGTAGAAAACAGAGAGCAGTTAAAGTTGACTAAGCAAGACAGAAAAAAAGAGGGAAAGAAAAGAAAAAAGGTATTCAACTTCACATTTCTCTCACTGTTGATTAATATATGGGACTTCATTGTTCAGTCAGGGTAATATTTCTATACATGGCACTAACTAGATGTGTCTGCTGTCAGAGGAGAGAGGAAAAGAAAGAACAAGACTATCAGAGCAAGAATTAATCCTCTGGCTTCTTGAATGGGAAGACAGAAGACCCTTTAAAAAGCATGGGGAGCCCAAGGAGTGCTGCTGAGTCTGAGAACCTGAAAGCTTCTTCCAAATTAAGGAAAAGGTCTCCTTATGTACTGAAACTAAAACCTGACTAATTCTTAATTCTAAAATGACTTCACTGTCATTCTGTATACGGCAATTTGATTGAGGGTACTTGTCATCATTGTAGTGTCCGAGATCCTTAATTTAGTTAAAGCCACCTTGTGCTAGGTGCTCTACAAAGGCAGAATGAAAAGACAGTCTTGTCACAAAGATCCTATAAATTAAGTATTGGAAAAAAAGACAACAGGGAATTAAGAGAGGTGGAAACACAAAGGAACAAAAGTTAGTATCTGTTTGTATGGCAGACACCAGTCTCAGCACACCAGCTCTGCAGCTGCTGTCAAACTCTGGGTACTGCAGCAATTTGATTTTAAGCAGGGGCTTGAGTGAGACTAAAGAGGTAAAATCATGGCTGTTCCAAGAGCTACTCTCCAATATAAGTTACATGGGGGAAATACACAAAGCAAGTGATGGCAAATCCAGCAAGTGAGCATTGAATGGGGAGGTCACCAGCTTTGATTGAGCACTTTGTCACTTTGTAAACATTTCCATAGGCCTAAAAGGCAACAGGAACTTTAGAGCTAGATGAGAAAATGAAGACACACAAAATACATTTGAGATGAAACAGGATAACCAATAAAAAACTTTAAATGCCTTCATCACTTTGAATCAGTTTTATCTTTTTGTTTCATCTGGATGAATTTGGAAGTATTAGATCTGCAAGTCTTGGCTAATATGATGGGTAATACAGAAGACAGCACAGGCATTTTAGGGTTGTCTGACATAACTTTATTTTCTCTCATAATCCTTTTGTCTCTACAAGTTAGCAACTTGATTCTGGGCAGAGCACAGTGCTGATTTTGACCAAGAAAGATGTCTGGTTTTAGAGCTCAATTTTGTAACTGAGGCCATTGGGATAGCTCTGAAGCAGCAGTTCTCAGATGTAAATTCCTGGAGATGAGGAAAGGAGAAAGGATTTTCAAAAAGGAGGAACACTAATGTTCTTCATGCAATATGTATACCCTTAATTTAGAGGGTGATCTGAGGTGGCAGACCATCCTCAGTAGGTGACCAATATCCCAAAAGACAGATCTCAGTATCATCTGTGAAGATGTCCACATGCTGGAACTTGCCTTCACCACCTGCTTGAAAGCACCAAGCCTTCAGGGTGTACTACAGAGCCTGCCTACTCATTGATATACCAAATTAATAGCCTGGGTGTACTACAGAGCCTGCATACTCATTGATATACCAAATGAATAGCCTGGGTGAAGTAAAGGAAAGGAGCATTCATTGTCTGCACTCACAGTAAAGTCATATTGTGACTGTTTTTTTTATCTCTGACAATAACTTTTAGGGTGTAGTCTCCCCAGCTGGAAACTACGCTGACTCTCCCTATGTGGCAGCTTCCTTCACAATCCCAGAGCAAAGTGACTCCATGCTCCACCTTGCCTTCTCTGAGTATTTCTTTCAGACCTCCTCCTTTGCTTACTACACCGCAGGGGCCTTCAACATGACCATTGGAGAGGAGGTGAGTAGGACACAGGGGAATGGGCTCAGAGTGGCTCACACAGGGATTTGACCTGCCAGATGTCAGTGTGTGGCCATATAAAGCTCTCAGTTTGTCTGTAGAGTCCTGAGACAGCAGAGTATAAATATTAGGGTATTGTTATTCTCTTTTATTTAGGCTCTATATAGATGCCTCAAGCCACAGCCAGGCGTGCCAAGATCCACTGAGCAAAGTACCAAAAACTGCCAACTTTGTTACAAAAAATAAGGGGTTTGTACACCTGAGGCATAGACTTCCCTAACATGGACAAGGGATCAACTCTGGAGAATTTTGCAGCCTCAGTGGCTGTTTTCTGAGGGATCTTCATAGAATGAAAGTACTACAGGGGCCATGTAAGCAAGGCATATGTAAAAGCACAGCATCTGTGGCTTGCAGGCTGCCTGACTTGGCTAACCTGACTGCAGGGGGTTCAGTAAGTCCCAAAACCTATGGACTGCAGCCCAAACTATAATGACATGAAGCATTTGCTTTCTGAGGGATTATTTTGACATGTATTATTGGGAAGCTGCTTTAAGTACACTGAGTCTTTTAGGAATATTTCTGAGAGGTACAAAATTAAAGATTCATTGAAATGACAGTAATAATGCATTTAGAGAAAAGCTGACCATGAGGGTCAAATCTGGTAACTCATTTGTTTTCTCTCTCTCCTATTCTTCCCTTCAGACTTGCAGCTATTTTAATATAAACACAGAGATTTTTGGCAGTATCATCCCTGAGGTGAGTTATCATTACTTTCACAAAGGCTCAGGGAAGCCACCCAGAGTGGGTACCAAGACACCTCACTGCTGGGGTATCCCCAGGGCTTGTAGGGCCAGCAGGGCTCCTGTGCTGGAGGAGCAGGCACGTGTGTGCCTTGTCACTCCCCACCCCCAGGACGAGCTGGGTGACTTGCACTGTTACCAGACATGATCTTGGCCCATAACCTTGCACATCAATCTTTTCTCTGGGCACTGTGCCCAAGCCACAGCTGTTCCCACCTGAAACCAGTTCTATGCAGGAAAAAGCTTCCAGTCATGAGTGCTGCTTTGAGAGACTTCCAAGAGAGTCTCAGCTGAGAAAAACACACCTTTCTGCTGCCCACACCTGCATAATTGTCTTTGCTTTGCTGCTGGCCTGTGACTGATGAGCAGAAAGACCTGGAAAGGGACCACCTGTGGGAAAATGAGCTAACAGATGGGCAGGAAGCATTACATCCTTTGGAGCAGACAAGGCAAATGCACAGGATTTCCATTTATTTTAGGTGGAGGTGAATATAACAGGACAGAGAATATGAGCATGCATGGCTTCCACCAGCCTTCTGAGACAGAATGAGGAACCAAAAATGAGCACAAGAACCCCATGGCTATGAATGCCAGGAATGGGTGAAATCAAACCAATGGTTCAAAGAACTTGACATTCTTGTTTGCTTCCCAGCTGTTATTGAGTTCCTCCCTCAGAAATATTAGAATTCTCCTAGGGCAGTCATGTATGGTGTTCTCCATGAAATGCTGTGAGCATTGATCTAATATTCCACCCCCTCTGTTTCCAGCAGAGGGAGGCTCCTCTGAGGACAGGCCAGAGGAGGAGCCCATCTCCTGAGATGGCTGAATTTCAAAGTGAATGACTCCTGAGTTCTTTTATTGTGTGACTTTAAACACCACACTCCTGGTCCATTTATCTCCTCTGTTCACAGCCAAGTATTTAATTTCTCTTGAAATGATATGGAAAAATTTGTATTCCTCAAGTAGAAGGAACTTTCCACTGCATTCATGTGTAGCCAATACTGTTAATTTAGCACCACAGAAAAACCTTTATTTCGTGCTTACCTGAAAGAATCTTATGTTAGCAGCTATCCTTAACCCCGTCATAAGGAACTACTTCAAAATGATTGCTTCAAGAATGAGAAAATGCAGTATTCTGATCTGTTCTACAAGAAAACTGCTTTTCTGACTTCTTTTTTTTTTTTTTTTTTTTCCTTCTTCAAATCTTACAGGTAGCTAAATATTCAGTTACACCCTACCCAGTGATGTTGAAGCTAATGGCTACTGAAATCCCTATAATCAGCTTAGAGCAGGATTCCTTCACAGTAGAGATTCAGGGCTCCATGGAGGTGTTGGCTGTTCTGCCAGACTCAACCACCCAGTCTCTGTTCACCATGAACATAGTAAGTACAACAAACAAGGTGATATTTAACTCGGGGTTAAATACATTTGTTCCTTCCATCTGTTAAAACTCTGTACAAGAAACAAAGAAAATGCCAGATTTCTAGTACTTAAACATGCAAGTTCCCCTTAGTCACAGGTAGTGTAGGTGTGACCTCACCTAACCTACAGGATGTTTCTATGGCAAAGAACATTTTCCTGCAGCTGGACAAAAATCCAAACATGTATTGACTGATTAACCAAGGTTTTGTTCTTTGGAATGACAGTTCTGCAAGTTTGAGTCATGCCTCTTGGCAGCTTGTTCATGTCTTTGATTAGTGAAATCTCCTTACCCCCAGTTCAGCTCTTCTCATTTATCCAAACATTTATTTCAGCTCTTGCCATTTATATAGACATTTACTGTGTGCAGCCTCACAAGGAGAAAGCTGCATTTACCTAAAACAGCTTCCAAACATAACTGGAAAGATGGTATTTCTGCATTTGTGACTAATTCACAGGAAGGTCCTGGGCTTTTTTTATCTCTGGTAACCTATGGTTCCTTTATTCTGCAGGCAGCCAACACCAGCATTTCTCTGAATGTATTTGATCAGAAATTGATGGGCTCGCTATGTTTGAACAGGTAATCCAACCTGGGATGAAAACGATTTCCAGCCCTTTGGAAAACAATGCTAGCAATCCCAACATCAGTAGTATAGACATATGATCAGAAAACTATGAATATGTTTTGCTGGTAAACTCATCTGCATTAGATTCTTTAAATCTGGCAGCACTTGTACAGTTTAGAGGAGGCAGGAAGCTTCTCCCTGACAACTGCCACATCCCCAGGGAACTGCCCAGCAGCTGTGGATTGCTGCAGGGAGTGGTCTCACTGAACTTCTCTGCTTTGGACATCTACTCTCCCCTCTGAGCTAGATAAACTAAGCGTGCAGGGCAGTTTTGATGACCATGAATCATCTGTGAGTTTCCCTCATCACTTTCCAGCTGCCAACATGTCATGGCTTTGTGGACAACCTGTGCCACTCAATGTCAGAGCAGTCCAGGGGACAGTAAAAACCTGGGCCCCTGCAGGTCCCCTTGCAGATATTCTTACAGCAGACATTCACCAGCTGAAGTCCTGCAACTTCCAAGGGTCAGAAAGCTGGAGATCAGAGGCTTGGGCATTTAGACATCCAGCATGTCACATTTTATAGAGAAGCAGCTCTGTATTCCAGGACCTCACAACTGGGAATTGGGATCCCTTAGAAAGACACTTAAACAGGGTTAAGAACATGCAGAGTTTGTCAGGGCAGAGGGATGTTAGGAATGTAAGGAGGATGGTGCTGTTAGCATTTTTTGCAGTAATTTTCAGAGGAAAATCTAAAGTGTGCTGGAAGCTGGCCTTGAGAGCCCGGGTGCTGGTGCTGTGGAAACTCAGAAATCTTTTGTTGGATATGAGAGTAACATAAGGAATAAGTATTTCAATTTGGAAACAGAGACAGCAGCAACAAAGCCAGCAGCAGCAGTACCATACCATGAAGAGATTTTTTCTTCCTGCTAAGACTCACATGACAGCATTATGCAGATGTACCAAAATCCTTGCAAAATACCTGCCACCCTGTGAGTCCTTGGTGAAATCAATTGTCAGTAGGACTTCCAAAGCAGCACAGAGAGAGAAGCACACTCACATTGCTGGCTACAGCCCTTCTAGCACACTCTCACATGGATGCTCAGCAATGCTTCAAGAAAACCACATCTTTCTCTATGCAGCAGTAGGCAGTGTGTGAAATTGCTTCAAAAATCTCCTTACAGATGCTTCTTAAGGCCTAGAGCTCTACAGCAATGACTGCACATCATTAGAGTAACTGTGTTTATCCTTTCTTAGTGACTCATCTTGTTTCACTTCTTTCCCTCAGGATCCAGCTCTCCCTAGCCCACTCCAATGTTGGCTCTTTTGAGGTAAGTGGGTAGTTGAAGCATACAGGAAATGTAAACCAAGAATAGCAGTGATATCAAGGCTAAAGAGTAAGCAGCTAAGTTTTATCTGTATTTCTAAATCATTTGGCTTCATTCCCAGATGGCTCTTTTACTGTCTTTTGGAAGCCACCTCTCTGTTCTGGACTTAAAAGTATACTCTTTGGGCAAGTCAGTGCTCTTCAAATGAGACATTCTGTAGCTTCCCTGGCTGCAGTAAGCAGAGATCTCTCGAATGGTCATGGTGAGACACAGAGCAAGGATCTGAGCTGTAGTGGAAGAGCCAAAAGAGAGGTGAAAGTTGAATAAGAGCCAACTAACTCCACCCAGAATTAGGGCACGACAGTTCTACTGCCATCAGGAAATCATGGCTGACTCAATTTTCTTGTCTGTGGCAGGTCTTGCTTCTGGAGAACATCCTATCTTATATTTTACAGACTGAAGTAATTCCATCAGCTAATGGTAAGGATGTATTTCAAAGCATCAGCTGAAAGCTTCCAGGAGAGTTTGTGATTCTAGGAACTTCTACTGACTTTCTGATTAAGTTTTCAGCTCCCGTTAACTTGAGTGGAAAATGACCATCAGCCAGTAAGCAGTGGAAGGGGGAGACTGATCTGTAGGGGTATAAGTGCTCCCTCTCACTGGCACTGTTCTGCAAAAAGGGCAAAAATTACCTGGAAAGTAAAAATTCATCTGCCTTCATCTCAGCCTAGGTGGCCCTGATGCCTCAGGGAGAAAAGCACATCTCTCTCCTCTGCACACCTGCCTGAAGCCCCCATATGGGAAATGTATTCCCTTTATTAGACCAGCACAGAGCTTCTGCCTCTCATAAATCTTATTAAGGGCCCAGGAGGGAGACATAGCTTTGTGTCAGCCCTCTGAACTGGGATGAACATCACCCTCCTTAGTTAATGGATACAAATGGGAACAGGTTCTAATGATGGTAGAGCTGGATTAACAATCCCTCAGGGCTCATTAGGGACAAATCACTGAGTATTTAATGTGTTGAACATGAAACACCTTGGTTTGCCTGCAACACTCTGCCAAGAGAGAAGCACCTGTAATTCCTTTTTCCCATTGGTAAATGAGCATCTTAGCTACTTCCCAGGGCTGCTTGTGAAGACTAAGAGGCTAATTGTTATAAATGATCTACAAGTCCCTGGATAAATAGTGTTATTGAAGGGCAGGTGTTTATTATCTTTCTAATGCATACCTAAATCATTGTTTGTCTCTTTTTTTTTAAGCTAAACTGTCAAAAGGATTCCCTCTTCCCAATCTGGCCAATGTTACCTTGACAAGACCTCACATTACAATTGTACAGGTGAGATTTTGATACTTATGAAAGATTTTCCTTTTTTTTTCTTTTCTCGCTAGGCATTTATTCAGCTTCTATTGGGCCAGAAATTTGCTGCATTTGAGCTACTTAAGTAGTAAAAAGCCCTGGGTTTAAAATGAGATCTGTAATAATGGTAAAATCCTAGAAATAAATGTCTCTCTCTTTGAGAGGAAAAGTTAGAACTGAATATATAACTATGGAGTGAACAAATGCACAACTTGTTCAGCCTTGCAAGTTGCAATTCAGTGTAAAAACAGGTTGAACATATTGCTCAAGTTTGGCCAATCACATCAAATTAGAATTATCCCAATCTCACAGTCCCGTTGAATATTTGAAATATGAGGGAGGCTAATTCGATTTTGTGCACCTAGGATGCCCAGATTTTGTTAATAATTGGTGATAATGACTGAGGCTAGTAGCCAAAAGTAGTTAGTGACCTCTCAGAAAATATTTTGCCTTCTGGTTACTCTTCTGTTGCTAGGCACTGCTGGCAAATGAATGCCCAGAAAATGAGTAAGCCTGTTACATTTCTCCACTTGTTTACCAACTTCTCAAAGTTATTTTCAGCTTTGCAGAGACTCCTAAATCTTTGTTTGCAGCTAGGCACAAAACACAACTCAGGAAAGGAAATGCAAAGGTTGTTTTTAATTGTTCTTTGCCTCCCACATACCTGGTTCCCTACAAAATATAATTGCTTGGAGACTGCTTTCAGTGGCACTCACTGCCAGTCTTAGAGGCTAATGAAGGATTTTAGTGATTCCCCTCTCACTTTCTCTAACCAGTCTCCTCATCAGTAACTAGGAATGAGAGACAACACAGAATTGTTGTGCCCTACAAACATGAATGAGATTCCCATTTAAAGGCTACTTCTAGAGTTTCCACTTCCAGTCCCAGTCTGTTGGCTATGGTCCATAGGAAGAAAGAGAATTCTTCCCATTTTCATAGACAGACAGGCTGGATGGTGCTTTGAGCACCCTGATGGAGTGGAAGGTGTCCCTGCCCATGGCAGGGGATGGTCTTTAAGGTCACTTCCAACCCCAACCATTCTGTGATTCTGTGACTGTGATGAACTGCTCTCATTGCACTGTATGTGTTGACAATGGGGGAAGATTAAGGGCAAATTTAGATTAAATGGCTAATTCTTAGGGGGCACAAATTAGGTAAAAAATAATCCCACCTTGTGATGATTGCTTAGTTGCCTCAAGGCTGTATGACCTTTAGATTCCTTTCTGGTAACTAAGATGGTGTGAAGGGATAACACCCAGGGAAATAAGGGGCCCTTTTACAAAGTTCAAAGGACAGAGTTGAGTAAAACTTTTTACTTCCAAGGCACAGCTCTTCTCAGCAGATTTTTGGACCTTAAACACCAAGATCAATTTGACATTAAAAAACCCCAAAATAACATGTTCATTTTTAATTCATTGTGTGTCCATGACTGTTCTCTCCACAGGGATACGTGCTGATTTCCACTGATGTCCACTACAAACACTAAAGGAGAAGAGACACCACTTTGTTAAGCATGAACTTTAAATCAAGTCAATAATGTGACTCTGAAGACTAAACACTGTCCAGTTCTCCTGAAATGTTTAACTTGAGCTCTGACAACCCCCATCCTGGTTGGGGGCAAGAGGGGGTACCAGGAATCAAAAAAACCTGATGGAACGATAAACTGGTATAATGGTGACAACAAGCAGACCCAAGGGAGACCATGTAACACATGCTTGACATTTATTTATTCTACAGTTTAAATGATGCAAAAATGTTTTTAAGATTAACAACTCTTTTGAAATACAGTTTTGTTTATACACTTCCAGAAAGATGCTGCAATCTCTTAAATAGGAAAAGTACTAATATGTTTCTACTGTAACAATCTTAAACGCTTCTGTACACAATGCATGAAGTATGGAGTGAGCCCTCTCCAAAACCATGGAACCGTCAGACTGGGAACTGTCCCAGTTACAATGGGAACTCAAATCTCTGCAGTGTCTTAACATAAATCTTAAGATGCAGAAGCAGAAAGAGAGACAAAGTGATTCTTTTACTGCCTTTGATAGTCCTTCTCTCTCTGTGCCTCTTCAAATTCTTTGTCATGTGCCCTGTTTAGTGCTGCTCAGCCATACATTTAACTCCTTCAGTGTTTATGGGTCAGCCTTTAAGTCTAATTCTCCAGCATCTTTGTCAGTATTTCTCTGCATTGAAAGTTAAATACTTTTCTTACTTGAGTATGTTATCTTACCCTCTTTCTTTCCCTTCCTTTTTTTTCCAATACTTTATTAGTGTGCAAACGTGAACACAGTTCTGCAGAGGGCCATGCCTGCCCTGCAGTCCATAGGTGCTTGTGCTTTGGCCGAACCCGGACAGGAATTCGGCTCTGCCCTCCCCACCACGTTTCCCTCATGCTCAGAAATGCTGTTGCTGATGGGTGCAGGCAGCTGTTGCCTGTCTGGAGCTGAGCCGCTCCTCCCCGGCTGCAGCGCGGTACCCAAACACCCCCGGCCCCAGCTCCTCTGCCCCGGGGCTCAGCGGGCACAGACACTTGATAAAAACCACTTGGGTTTTTTTCACGCAAAGCAGCCCAGAAGCCGTGTGTGGTGCGAGGAAGGAGGCACCCACATACAACCCTGAGGCCCTGGCACCGGCACCGGCACCGGCCTCACCGGGGCAGGCCAGCCCCGGCACGGCTGAGGAGGCGGCCGGGCTCAGGAGAAGGAGGCCGGGCTGAGGAGGAGG
>VZTX01020357.1:0-20208 GCA_013400915.1 Pardalotus punctatus
GGATTAATTTTCCTGACACTCCCCTGCACCAAAGTATTTCCTCAGGGAAGGGGTGACCATCTTTGGGTACAGGAAACTGCAGATACTCAGATCCTGGGTAAAACACTTACCCAGAATATTTAACCACACTTCAGTTCGGGGATAAAACCAACACTGATCCCAAATGACTTGTCTGACCCTACAGAGTCCATCTCCATCATTCTTCCTGTCCTCTTTTCCTGCCAGAGCACACTTTTGGGCAGGCCACAGTTGTGCCATGTCAGCCATGCTGGTGTGGGAACATCAGGGACAAGGAAAATTCCCTCTCCAACCCTCCGGGAGCTGCTCAGTCTTTTAAAGTCAAACAGACACCTGCCAACTTCTGAAACTCTAGAATTCAACCATTAATGGCTCTTTATCACCTCACCCAGACACCCAAAAACCCAACATTTCTGACTGTTGTGATACAGATCTTGGCACTCAGTGCCTTCTAAATAATGCTGCTTTGGAGATTCACAGAAATGTTCTACAGTTTAAAAATTAGTGTTTACCTAAAAAACTGGAGCGGGTTGTCCATCACACAGCTTAATTGCTTAAAAGGGCTGGTGTTGCCAGCCAAGAGAGCTGGTAATAGGCACAAGAAGGGATTCTGAGAAAGAAACTTGATACCTGAGGGGAGGCAGGAGCCTGGACCACCCCTTGGAATTGTGGCTGAGCATTGAGGGCTCCTTCAAAGCAGGCTCAGCCCTTGTGGGGCCAGGGCAGGAAAGCAGTGAGAGCCAGTCAGGCACAGAGCAGTCCCTGCTGCTCCTCTGCAGACACGAGTGGCAGCAACAGATCGAGCCCAGCTCTGGAGCTCCGGGAGCAAACTCAGAGCTGTCAGGAGGAGCCGCTGGTGATGCCTTAGGAGTTTAGCTTCTATATTTCCGTGTATAAGCTCCTGTTCTCAGCATTTTTAGACAAAACAATTCCCCTCCAAGCTCAGAATCCAAGGACACCTCACTATCTCAGGCCCCAAGAGATGTAAACAACAGTGAACTGGGGGGAAAAAAACTGGAGTAATTGACTTCATCACCTGGAGCTGTAATTGGAGGATTAACCCCAGATATGCAAATGGACAAAACTTATAAAGAGCGAAAAACCCATGACCCGCTGTCCATTCTGGGTGGGCTGGGACTGCCCTAAACACACCTGAAGGCCTTCAATAAACAGATAATTTTTATTCTCTTAACCTTGTCCAGCCTCAGCTTTAGGTGAGCCCCTCAAGGCATCACTGGCCAGCCCAACAACACGGGAACAAACTCGTGTCCCCATCTGCAGCCATCCCAACACAGCTTCTCCCAAATCCCCCGAGCAAGGCATGTCCCAGGTAATGGATGGGAGCCCAGCTGCCCCCAGTGAGGGAGTTTCCTTCGTGCACGAGCCCCTGAGTTATTCCAGCAGCATCTGGCAGTGATGCTCTTGGTGAGGCTGCTATTTATAAAGCCTGATTGCTCCTTCAGGGACAGCTCGTGGCACAGGAGGCCTCAGGAGACCTGCAGTGATCTGGGTAACAAAACATCCAGCAAGCTGGGAAATCCACTCTGCTTTTGATTTATAACGCAGCAGACTAAAATTATGATTTGCCAGGCTCGTTTTGGCACTCTCATAATTCAACTATAGTTCTGATTATTTTTTTAAAATAATAATTAAAAACCCACGGAGTTTAATTACCATAATTATGGGACTACTCAGAGTGAAAAGGACATGAAAATAATGAGGCAAACTCACACAGCCCCAACTCCACCAATTAACAGGATGTTAAGTTTGTGAGACAAGTCTGAGCAGGGAAAAACTCCACTGGCACCGCTGCAGCAGAAGGGACAAACCCACCTCGTGCCTGGGTTTTACCACAAACCTATTGCACCCTCTTGTGCCACACTGCCAGAATTGCTTTGGCTCGGCTGGCTGGAAACGAATTGTTCTGCAGCACTTGACCTTCAGATCTGCTCTCCTGCAGCAGAACTTCGAAAAAAGTGCAGTGGGGTAAGAGCAGCAGGCTGGGACTGTGAGTGATGGACGGATGGAAGGGATATTACCAACTCCCAGGTTTGGGAATCCCCTGGATCTCTGTTCCCATGTCACCTCAGGATTCTGTAGGACAATGGCAAGCTGGAGCTGAGTCAGCCGTGCCCTGGAGCCAGGAGGGGACATCCCTGTCCTGGGGACACAGGGACAGCAGTGCCGGCAGGGAGAGGGGGGGATTGTCCTGCTCTGGGCTGGGGCAGCCTCACGTGCTGGGGACAGTTTTGGGCACCACCATAAAAGAAGGATCTAAAATTGAGAGACTGTCCAAAGGAGGGACACGGGGATGGGGAAGGGTCTGGGGGTCCCACGGGGAGCAGCTGAGGGCACTGGGATTGTTCAGTGGAGCAGACTGAGGGCACTGGGATTGTTCAGTGGAGCAGACTGGGGGCACTGGGATTGTTCAGTGGAGCAGACTGAGGGCACTGGGATTGTTCAGTGGAGCAGACTGAGGGCACTGGGATTGTTCAGTGGAGCAGACTGAGGGCACTGGGATTGTTCAGTGGANCGCTGCCAGGGATGGACAGGGTGGGGTTGTTGGGGGGTCTGGGCAGGGCGATCCTGGGGGTCCCTCCCATCTCAGGACATTCTATGACATCAGAAACTTCATAGAATCACTCAGGAGATCCAGCATCCCCCAAATCTACCCGGCCAGACCTGAACTGACCCTTTTCTGGGTTTTCTAGGAGAGGAAAGCGCTAAAAACCTACAAAGAGGATCCTGTAAAACATGAATATCTCATCTCCTGGTCAGGGAGGCCAAGGCAGAAGAATATTTCTTTGCCTCAGGTGCCACATTCAGTGTTTGCACTGCATTTTAAGCAAAGAACAGGAGCAAGTCTGAAGGAAATAAGATGGATAGAAAACACTGCCAGGAGTCAAGGAGAACCATCAAGGACTGTCCTACCTGGGAAAGATCAACGAGTTCCCCTCAACCCTCAACAAGGCAAGAGGGAACAAAACCCATTTTTCCCCCTGCCTGGTTGATAGGACAAAGAATAACAAGGCTAATTTGATCCACAGGAGATTAAGGTGAAATATCAGCACGACAAAAAAAATCTCCATCAGCCTCTTAAAGCAGTCCCTCCCTGCAGGTTAAAAACAGATTAGGCAGGTATGTCAGGGATAACATGGGCAGAACAGATCCACGACTTCTCGAGGCCCTTTCCAGGCTTGTTTCTGTTGTGCTCAGCTCTGGAATTGCTCCTCTCCCATTAACACCGAGGTTTGTTTTTCAGGGGATCAGGCACGAGCTTGTCCAAGAGCTAAATAACAAAGTTGTTCTCTGGCAATCGCATCCCCAATCCCAGCTCTGCCTCTCTCCCGCTGGGAACACCAAGGGTAATGCTGATTTGCAGCTCCTGATCGCTGTGAAAACAAAGCATTTCTAAACATTTCGCTGCCTCAACTGTAAATTTTTAGCCTGAGCTAAAGCTGCTTCTGCCACAGCATGGAAAAATATTTCAGGTACAGGGAAGTATTTAAATCCACAGATTAAATAGCAAGCAGGATCCTCAGCTGCTGCTGTCAGCACAGGGCCAGAGCCTCCCTTAAAGCAGCTTTGGCCCCTTCCTTGCTGAGGAGGAAATCTACAGAAAATATACTGAATAACAGAGCGGAAAAAACAAGAAGAAAAAAACAAGAAGAAAAAAACAAGAAGAAAAAAACAAGAAGAAAAAAACAAGAAGAAAAAAACAAGAAGAAAAAAACAAGAAGAAAAAAAAGGAAAAAAAAAGAAAAAAAGGAAAAAAAAAGAAAAAAAGGAAAAAAAAAGAAAAAAAGGAAAAAAAGAGGAAAAAAAAAAGGAAAAAAAAAAAGGAAGAAAAAAGGAAAATGGAATAAAAAAATCACCACAATGCCTCGGTTTAACAGGGATAACCTTCCCTGTATCTTTTCCTCATGAAGGCGCATGGCTGCAGCAGGAGTGGTGGATCTGCTTGGATTTGCCAAGTGCTGACAGAGAAGTTTCCAAAGCCTGGCTCAGGGGCTGTAGGACAGGCCTGAAACAATTGGAACTAAATTACATTGAGATCCGTGAATCAAAGTGCTGGCAATTCCCATTTCCAGGCAGGTGAAACAATAACAAATAATGAACAAATAGATGTTTCAAGCCCTGGCTGATGCACTCCCTGTGCCTGCTGCTCGCTGGACACATTTTACCCGGAGCCAAGGTGAGCCTGTGATAGCCCCAGTTAATCACGGCTGAGAAAAGGAGGCTGTAATCTCCTGGACTGGAAAGCAGCATTTCAAACCTCCTCCAGCACGCACCCAATACGGCTTTTATAGTGTCTGCTTCGATTTAAACCGGGAGAGCACAAAAAGGTACAAATTGGGCCAAATTGCGTGTTGGCTGAGAGGCAGCACAGCCTCTGACACCCCTTGGCAGGGGTTAAAAACACTCCTAGGCAGCAGCAAACCATAAATATCTGGCTTTATGGGGGTTTATAGTACACAAGATGAAGCTCTCTGCATTGAAGACATGACATTTTGACAAGATTTACACAAAAATTCGTATTACAGATCTGAATTATTGAGGGGTTTTTCATATTATTATTATTATTATTCAGGTTCCTCAAGCGCTGGTTTCTCCCCCACAAGGCAGATCTCTGCACTCTGGTGACAGGCTCCTCTAAAAATCTCTTCACAGCTCCTGCGAAGTGGCCACAAACCAGGTGGAAAACCAGAGGTTTTAGTTTGTTCCTGGCCCATTTTCCTTTTAATCCATCCAACCTCTGGACCACAGCCCATGTCTCACCCACCAGCCACCTTCAGCACCTCAGCTGCTTCTGAGCAGCCCACAAGATCCAGTTTGGAAGAAAAAGTGTTACCTACAGGATTGTGGAATCATTAAGCCTGGAAAAGATCTCCAAGATCCAACTTTTGGTCCAACCTTCGACCAAAAACCCCCACAAAACCNATCATTAAGCCTGGAAAAGATCTCCAAGACCCAACTTTTGGTCCAACCTTTGACAAAAACCCCCACAAAACCAATCACAAAGTGCCACATGCACTCATTTTCTGAGCATTTCCAGGGATGCTGACTCCACCACTTCCCTGGGCAGCCCCTTCCAATGTTTAACCCCTCTTTTTCCCCAATATCCAACCCAAACCTCCCTGGCACAACCTGAGGCCATTTCCCCTCATCCTATCACCACTTCCCTGGGAGAAGGAGCCTTTCAATGTCAGCCAACCTTCAAACCAGGGTCTAAATTCCACAGCAAGGTGACAGTGCTGTGTGCAGTGCCCAGCTCCCTGGCAGGTGGCATTTGTACCCTCAGACACGAAAAGGAGCTGGAGCACAGAAGGATGGAGTTAAAAACGAGCCTAAAACCAAACTGGGAATAAACCTCCAAGATGTGAGTGGAGCTACTGAGGGCTTTCAGCTGCCAAAAAATGTTCATTTTTCCATTTGGGGCATTGCAAGTGGGTGCTCGCACCACTGAGCTACTGATGGTGCCTGACCCCACACAGCCACTCCTGTCAGGCAGTGCAGGGTGTTTTGCAGGGATGGAGATGTATCCAAATTCTGGTTTGGATAAATTCTGAATAGAAACAGCACTCGGTAACAGCAGGCTTTTGGCAGGACAGGTACAGAAACCCAGGGAGGGTTACCCAGCCCCGGGAGCTCCCAGCTCAGCCTGCTGTTAACACATGTGCTAAATTCCCTTTTTATGCCCTGGAAGCCGTACAGGTAAACTGAAAACAAAGCTGGGGAGCTGATGGAATGGGAATGCCTGCAGGAGAGGGGAACCAGCCAAGCCTCAGGCTCCAGGGAATCAATCTATGGCCAGATAATTTCTTGGTGCCCATCCTGCTCTTGTTCTCCTGCAGCCCTGGGCCATTAAATTCACATCCATGGGCAGCTCAGGCTGCTGTGGGGCTGCTGACAGCGACTCCCCTCTGGTGAGGATGGGGTGGGGGGTCAGGGTGATTCCTGAGCAGGCTTACTTCAAGGCTAGAAAAGTTAAGAGAATAAAAAGCAGTTACATTTATTGAAGGCCTTCAAAGTGCATTTAGGGCAGACAAAGCCCAGGCTCGGGGCTACACCCAAAATGGATGACGAGTCATGAGTTTTTCATATTTTATAAGTCCATTAACAAATTGAGCTTTGATCTTCCAATTACACCTTCAGGTGATGATGTCAATGACTGCAAATTTGCTCCCCCCAATTCACTGTTGTTTACATATTTTGGGGCTCTGAGGCAGCAAAGTGTCCTTGGATTCCTAACTTAGAGGAATTGTTTTGTCTAAAGATGCTGGGAACAGCAGCTTTAGCACCCTTGTATGGAGTCCAGAGCCACACACTAAAACTACAGATACACAAAAAATATAGAAGCTAAAATTCGATGCATCAGGGACCCGGGGATGTCCCTCTGCAGCTCTCACCCCGCTCTCTGCCTGCACTGCCGGCAGCAGCTGAGCTCAGCACGGTGCATTTCCAGCACCACTGCAGCCCTGGCAGCACAACTCCTGCTCCAAATGCCATTTTCTCCCCCATTCCCCGAGCCCAGGGGGAGGAAAGAGGGGAAAAGGAGGAGCAGAGAGAAAGGGAAGCTGATTCTCACCACAGCTGCAAGCTGCAGCTCCAAACTGCTAACCCCTCTGCTCCTTGGAAAGCTGACTCCCAAATCCCTGGGTGTTTCATTATCTCTTCCACTCCCTCCCCGAGTTTCTCTCAGGTAATTGTTCCCACCACAGCATCTGCTTCAATTTGAGCCTGTTTCCTCCCTCACTCCGGGGTTTTTCAGCACAACTGAGGTGATGGCTTTGCCTCGGCTGCCTCATTCCCTGCATAAGGAGTAAAAGGTCTGAGAGGCAAATAAACGAGTTTGTGCAGGACCCAGACTCCTGCCCGGTTAAGAGTGGGAATCACCATCCCCTGGGGAAGCAGTGACAGCTAACAGGCTGAGCACAGAATCAGAAATAACCTTCTCCCAACCAGATAACCTGATCACACACTCTTGGAGCTTCGCATTTACACCCCATCCTGCTCTCCCAGATTCCTCCAGCTCCAGGAGGAGCACAGCAATTGTCATTCCCACATCACTGCTGATAAAGGGGTGGTTCTCAGAGAAGTCACCGTTCCTGCTATGAACAACAGGCAAAAGATGCTGCAAAAACTTGCATCTTCAGTCCTGGTTAGGTCATCGTAACCCTCACAAGAGAAGAGAGGAGTCATGAGCTCATCCCTTGGCAGGAAGGATTGACTGTAGTTTGCAATATTCAGAGTAATTTTGTAATTTAGCACAGAGGGTGAAGTTCTCAGCCAGGGTAGATTAGAGCAATGTCAATTTTGCACTATTGAAGCAGCTGGGTCAGCCTTTACAAAAGAAAAAAATTCACTCTTTTAGAAAATTTCTTCTGCTCACCTTCAAGAAGCCCCCTTTAAAGCCTTATACTGTTTTTAGGTTGCAGGAACTGTCAGCTAATTGCTACCTGGTCACTGCTGTAACAGCCAAAACAGCTTTGATTGAACGCGGGTAGACGGAAAAAAAGCAGAGACAGCCCAGTGCAAAGATATTTTTAGTCAATTAGGAAGTATGTGGATAATCATGACTCCCATCAGGTAACTAATTACAAAACTGACTCAATAACTGCCTTTCTTAAATGTAACAAAGTTCATTGGGACAAAGTCAATACTGCTGTAGATTCCTGGAAGCACCTCAGTGGCAGAGGAGAGATGGTCTGGCACCTCCAGCTTTTCCCACAAAGGGAAAACTAAGAGCAGGCAGGAATAACTCATCCCTGGTTTCTGAATTAAGCAAGGACTATTGGTGGAGAGCCCAGACAGCCCAGGATGTGGACTCTGTACTCAAAAGTGTAGAGACACGAAGGAGAACCTGCTGGATTGGGCTGGACTCAGCTGATTTTCCTCCCAGTGGCTGGGTTTGGGTTTGTGCTGGAGCAGTGTTGGTAACTCAGGGATGTTTTATTTTTGCTCAGAAGGGCTTACACAGAATCAAGGACTTTTCTGCCTCTCACCCCACCAGGGTAGAGGCTGAAGGGACCAAAGAGCTTGGGGGACACAACTGATCCAAGGGATGTCCCACCACAGGGCTCCATGGGGTAAATGCAGCTGGGCAAGGGGGAAGGGAAGGATGTGCAGAGGGATGGGGTCTTTGGGTTTGTCTTCCCAAGCCACCACAGCTCAGGGCAGAGCCCAGCTGTCCTGGCATGGCTGAGCACCTGCCCACAGCAAGGGCAGACAGAATTCCTTGGTTTGTTTTATCTCTCAGCCTGTCTGTAGCTCAACCCCCGAGCTCTCATTCTCACTCCTCTGCTCTCTCCCCTGTCCCACTATGGGAGACTGAATGACAGCGTGGGGCTGAGCTGCCAGCTGGGGTTAAGCCATGGCAGAGCCTGAGCCCTGCAGGATGTGCTGGGCCATGGACAGACCCTCCCTGCTGCTGAAAGGCTCGAATTGAGCTCTGCTGACGGGTGTGTCCAAGCCCACGATGTTCCCCCAGTCTGGGCGCACATCACTGAATCTGGACTCGGGTCCCTTTTGTTCCCTTCCCCACCTCCCTGCTCAGACAGGCTCCTGGGCAAGCCAGCAGGGTTGTTTCCTGACAGGCAGACATGAGGAAAGCTCTGTTTCCTCCTGGACTGGGTTCTGGGAAGCCCAGACTCCGGGCCAGCTCTCTTGGAGCAGCTTTAGCATCACCTCCCGGTGACACAATTCCTCCCGTCCTGGCTGTCAATCCAGCACCAGCAGCACTCTAACCATGGCTAAATCACCTCCAGTTCCACACAAAAAGCTCAGCTCTGAAGGTTCTACACCAAACCCAGGCCCTACAGCCATGACCTACAGCCACCACCCTGCCTGTGAGCAATTTGCTTCGGTAGAAGCAGGATCTGCTTTTAAACCCAAGTCCAGCAGCCAAGTAGGTGGTCACTTAATATCTCCGGGTACTTTCAGGGAAGATTAGGTGAAAGTCCAAATCCAGGTTGACATTCCCTCTCTCGGAGAAACAGGCCTGCCATAAATAAGGCTGCGTGCAAGTTGTTGTTCCTGCTGAACTGCTCCCCTCCGCCACTCACAGCCAATCTGTTCCTCATTAGCACTCGGGGAAGCTGCGAGTGCACGGGGCTCTCTGGGCATTCCCCATCCCATTCTCCTCTCACACACATGGAAACACTTGAAAAGTAAGAGCCCTGGGACCTGTGAGAGGGCGACAAGTGACGAGATGAGGAGAGGAGACCAGAGCCAGCCCCTGACAAATTTGAACCATCCAGGCTTTAATCCACAACAAACCCCCCCCAAGAAAAAAAAAAAAAAAAATTGATGCTAAACAAACCTTGCCTTTTCCAGAGAGGAGATTATATGTGTAATGGAAAAATTACGGGTATGGGGAGTCTGGCCTACAAAAATTGGTTAATATTAAGAACCTTCAGTTTTGCTTTCCATGATTAATGGAACTTCCCCTCCATGTAACTCAGTCAACATTTCCATCCCCCTCAGAGCCTATTGAGAGCCCCCTATTTTTTTTTTTCCTCTTAATTTAAGGAAAATGGAATTTTAAGGCTTTGTAACATTTCCATAACTTGCTGGGAGCAGGTGATTGGCCATTTCCCCTTTCAAATACCACCCCCCTCGTGAGGCAGGGCAGGGGAACAGAGGGGCATTGCCTCCACATCTCCTACTTGGGACAGCATTTAGGGCCTTTTCAAAAAAACATTCCATGATTTCCCTCCGAGTACCATCCTAGCAAGAGGCAGGAGCAATCCACAAGGTCAAGCAGAGCTGATTTAGCCCTCAGAGAAGAAAGTGCCTCCTGGTACTGTTGGATCTGATGGATCCTGGGGATGATGCCCAGTTCTTCTCCAAAAATGAAGAGGCATCACATCAATTTCTAATGAAACAGTTGAGCCCCCAACACTGGACAAAACAGAAATAGGCCATTAATGCCAAAGCCACAGGACTTTAAAAGTTAAAGCTGTTGGAAGAAATGTTTGTGCATGTTGCTTTCATGCCAGTGGAAACATAAGAAAAAGCTGAAACTCTCTGCACTGGCACAGCAGGTTCAGCTTTGATCTCTCAGGAGGTTCATTTCCTTCATTAGGCTTTTCTTAAAATCCACTTTTATGAACCCTTTTAATTTCCCCCCTGCATCTCACCCCCATAAAAGCCTTTTTGGATTCATTTGACAAAGAGGCAGGGTGGGGGAGGATCTCATTTAATTGCCACTAAACATTACCTGGAGCTGCTGGTTCTGTGCAGGGATGCTGGAGCTGCTCATTGTGAGAGCCACAGGCACTGAGGGAGGGAAAAATCCCACTAAGGCAATAATGAACCGTGGAAAGGAACAGGGAGGAGAGAGAAGAGCAGATCCTCAAAGCACCAACACAAGGAAAGGTACAGGACAGGGACCAGCAGGGAGATGTCCAGCACAACGTGGCTGTCGTGGCTGCAAACATCCCCCAAAGCCTGTTTCATCTCTGATCCCTGCTCAGACCCCAAGCTGGCCACAGCTCAGGTGTCCACTCTGCAAATACAGTCCAGAGGCACAGCCCCTACCTCACAGTGGGGCTGCAGGGCTTAAAAATCCCCCACTAAAGGGGGTTTAACTTGCCACTGCTCAAATTCCAGCACCAGGCTGGTTACAGCATCAGAGCAGGGGATTTAGGGCTGCTGTTCCTATGAGGAGAAGGATGGCATGGGAGGGGCACTCTTTGAAACACTTTCCTCTGGCTGCAGTGGGGAGAATTTGAAATGGGTATTTATTTCTGATGGAATCCTTGCAAAAAAAACCTGAAATAAAACGTGTACACATCATCTCATCCACCCTATATGCAACCACAGGTAACAGCGTTGAGTTCACTTCTCCAAAGGGTCATTCCCAACACCAGGCCACCTCACACCACAAAAACCTTTAACAGCAATGGATGGAGAGATGTTGCCTGGGCTGCTGAATGCAGTTCCCCACTTGCACATTCGACTGGGCTGTGCCATTCTATCCACGAGGAACAGCTGCATTTTAACAGTAGTTTGGGGATTTTCTCCCCTCCACTATCCCTATTAAAAGTTAATTTATGAGTAGCCCACTACTTGGAGTGAATTAACCAAGAAACAACCAGAGCAAACTGTAACCAGCTCATGTGTGTAGATGAACTTGCTCCAGTCGTCCAAAGCAGATCCTGCTCTAAATGAGAAAACTGTGTCCAGATCCCTGCTCGGGCTGCACTGAGCCCTCCGGGGTTGTGTCCTCTGACCGGAGAGAACAATCCCCACTTCGCACTCACAGCCTGCTCCTGCTGGAGAAAGGAGTTGTCATTTCCAGACAATTTCCAAGGGACAGGTTCTGACCTCACCTACAACACAAATCCGCACAAGGAAGGCTATTCCGTTATTCTGGTTTTGAGCCTGGCACAGCAAAGAAGAGGTTCTGCCCTGCCTTTTCCTTTGGGAGGTTCACTTAATTCACTGTAACATGAACACAACTGGATTTAACAGGACTCAGCAACTGCAATAGCTCACGGTATTTCTTTAGTCCTGGAAGCACAGGCCACTGCTTTTCTGCTCCATCAACGCCAGGCCTCCCCCAGCCCAAACTCAATTTCAATTACATTTAACAAAGCTAGGTGGATGGACAGCATGAAGTCAGATGAAGTTCCGTGCAGACAAATGCC
Organism: Pardalotus punctatus; assembly: GCA_013400915.1. Taxonomy (NCBI): domain Eukaryota; kingdom Metazoa; phylum Chordata; class Aves; order Passeriformes; family Pardalotidae; genus Pardalotus; species Pardalotus punctatus. The sequence continues at coordinate 11,673 of VZTX01020357.1, forward strand.
AAGTAATGCACTTAGGAAAGGATAATTTGAACTACACAGGGAAAAAGAACAAAAGAGAAAGAAAAAAAAAAACCAGAATGCTTTTGCAAGATCATCATCTGCTGTGCACAGAGAGGCAGGGAACTGAAAAGACTTTAATGGGAAGGGATGGCAAGTCCTTCCTTGGGAAGCTGCTCAGCCCAGCTCGCAGCAGTCTGAGCTCAACCCCAACTCCTGCAGCAACAGCAAAGCTCTGTGAGATCACAGAGACACTTCCACAAGAGCAAAGTGTGAATGGAACCGGAGTCTGGTGAGCACAGGGAAGGATCCATGAACGAGCAGCTCTTTGTGCAGCTCAGAACCAGAGAACGTGGAGAGGTTCTGGTACCCAGCTGCAAACACCAGGGCAGAGAAACCTCCCCCCAAAAGCACCTTGAGCTGGAATCCAGGTGTTCTGAAGCTCTGTATGGACACATTCCCTGCTGGTGAACAGGGCCCATAAAGTGCCAACAATTTACAGGATAAGATCCTGTGCTGAACAGACTCCCCCACAAGAGCCTCTGCACCCGCACTGCCTTTGCACATCAGCTCCCATGGAATCCCAGACTGGTTTGGATGGGAAGAGACTTTCAAAGTCCTCTCATCCCACCCCCTGCCATGGGCAGGGACACCTTCCACTATCCCAGGTTGCTCCAAGCTCCATCCAGCCTGGCCTTGAACTTCCAGGGATCCAGGGGCAGCCACAACCTTTACTCTTCCCCTCTCCTCTGTGTGCTGAGGAGATCAGCCAGGGCAGACCTGGGCACCCAGAGCTCCTCCAGCCTGAACACAGCAAAAAACAAATGAACCTCAAGCTCGATAAGCCTCACACAGGATCTGGATTTGCTGGAGTGAAGCAACTGCAGGTGCAGCCTCTCCCCGTGAGCTCTGCTGCTGCCAGCCCCTGTCCCTGCTGCAGGGGAGCTCCATCGCTGGCTCACAGCTCCACAGCAGGGAAAAGGTGCTTGGCAGAGGGTGCTGGGCACTGCCCAGGCTCCCCAGGGAATGGTCCCGGCCCCGAGGCTGCCAGAGCTCCAGGAGCGTTTGGGCAGCGCTGCCAGGGATGGACAGGGTGGGGTTTTTGGGGGGTCTGGGTGATCCTGGTGGGTCCCCCCAGTTCAGGATATTCTGATTCTGTGAAGGAGAGCAAGTCCAACTCCTCCCTCCCTATCTGGAGTCTTAAACACCAAAATCTTCCCATCCACACACCTTTGGGGGACCAGATCCAGCCCAGATGTCGGAGATGCCGCGCTCCCCACTCTGGGTTTTGCCACCCTTTCCTGAGTGCCTGCAGGCTGCCAGAGCCTCGAAGGACGGACTGCAGACCCCACGGAGCAGCTCCGGGACCGGGAGCACATTCCATGAAGTGTGGGGCCATCTGACGGCAGGAGCAGGCAGCGCCAGGCACAGCATCCCAAAGCTCCATTCATCTTCAGTAATTGAAGGCATGCCCTGGGGGGGAGCGCTATGCAGGGCGAGAGGGAGGGGGGGAACCGTATTTATATTTGTCTTCCCAGATTTAGTTTGTCTTTATCTCGAGCTATTTTGAATGTCATGGGGAGTTAATGAAGACATGTTGTGCGTCTGTAACGCATGGAGCAACTTCTCTCCTGTCTCAGCATATTAAACTCGTCCTAACTTACATTAGGAATTACAGGGGAAGAACAGGCACAAACAAAAAGGGAGGAAAGATAAAAAGGAAAGTAGAAAGAGATAAGAGTGAATGAAAAGGAGGAGGAAGGTCCCTTTTTTTTTTTATTTTAAATTCAGCTCTCTAAGTTGCATCACAAGACATTTTCCCAGCCCTTTCACCATGTTGATCAGAAATGGCAGCCATGGACAAAACATGCTGGTCCATTTGAGACGGGCCAGGAAGAGCCTTTAAACACCCACCCATCAATATCACTGTGCCCCACAGTCCCCTGCCTGTGACAACGCCAGTGAAGGTGAGGGGACACAGCAGTGCTGTCCATCCTCCCCAGGGGCAGGGGGCACAACCCCAGCCCCTGCTGGAACCTCCCTGCAGCCCCCAGGAAGGGCATCCCACACAGCGAGACCCCAGGGCCCCCACCACAGGCACAGATCCTGCTCTGCTGCCGGGTATTTTTAGTTTTCCTGTACTACAGACAGGAAACTGAGGCAGACAGAAAACACAGGCTCAGATCTACAAAGGCTTTTTGGCCTCCAACCTCTGTCTTAAGACAATCCCTGGCTTGGATCTCACCAGTCTTTTCCAAGAGAAGAGACAAGGCAGTGACAGAGAAAAGCCCTTTCCCCAGGATATCCCTTCCTCAGCTCCCCTCTCTCCTTTCTGGGAGAGGCAAGAATACCAAATTCCCTTAATCATGGGGCTGTTCTCTCAGAAATTAAGATCTTCCCTTTCCTGGCACTTCCCATCCTCTCTCTTTCCCTGAGGCAAGATCTGGCACACCTTAGATGTTCTGGTTTGGCCTGGAGTTTTATTTAGACTGTTCCTTGCTTAGGGGATTCTCTGGTTATATCATTGGAGGGTGTTAATAAGGGCAGAATGGTTTCCAGACCCACACCAGCTGACTGGATTTCCTGAACCCACGCCATCTGTAAAAACAGAAATGTTCCCTTCTCCTTGTACACACAGATAAAGGCATTAATGCTAAACCTCCCAGGGCAGCAGTGCAGGAGAGGTTTGGACTCCTGGCCAGCTGAAAACCCAGCAAGCTCTGGAATGAGGCACAGAACTGCCATTTTTATTGTGGGGGCTCAGCTGAGGACATGAAAGATCTCATGTAGAACAGACAGAAGAACCTGACTTCTGAAAAGAGCACAGTGAGGAGGTTCTGGCACCTCTCAGACACATCTGGCACTGGCCACCCTCAGAGACAGCAGAATTTGCAAACTGAGGCCCTGGATGGTATCACAGCACTGCCATGTGCCCATCACTCTGCTCTTCCATTCCAAGGAGAGCTTTTCTGGAGCCCACAGAGATCCAGATCCTTCCCAAAGCAGAGGTGCAGCACAGCCAGAAGTTCTTGGGACATGGGACACTTGGAGATCGATGTCAGGGGTCTGGCAGCCAGAAGGGTTTGTGTCTGGTGAGCCTGGCAGCAGCTTGGTAACCAATTCCCAGTTTGGGCCAAGCTGTGCACACCAAATTGAACTGGAAATGGCACTTTTCAGCCAAACCTCTCTCTCCAGGGTCACACAGGAACTGTGGCATTCATTCTCTGAGCACTGGGGAGCACGGGGCTGACTCAGCTCCATGTTCCCACTCTCTGTTCTCCCCTCCCAGCACAGCTAAAGGAATGCTGCACCCCTCAGAAAGAAATGGCACCTGCCTGTACAGCCAAAAAATTCATCATTCTCCAGCACAGAAATCATTCTCAGGTATCAAAGGGTTGGTATTGTCACCAAAAATTGGGAAGAAAACGAAACAGTCTGGCTGAGGCAGCAGCAACAAGCAGCTGTGAAATACTGACCAAGAGAAAAACCAAGGGCTCAAGGAAAGAAGTCCCTTATCCAGGGACACCCAGAACCAGTATGTCTACCCCAAGAGGGATAATTTTGTTTGTTCAACAAACAAAAAACCACAAAAGGTTCAAATTCACATCCCAGTGTACCTGATGGGCTTTCAAGGAAGGGGAAGGGGGAGACTTTACAAGCAGGAGCACGAACAGAGCTATTCAGCCTGCAGCAATCTGTCCTTCAGGCTCAGCCACTGTGCATCCCTTCCTTCACCCCAAGCTCCTGGGGTAAAACTCCATCCCTGTCTCAAGAAGGGATGAAGAGATAACAGTTAAACCGGAACAGGAGTGAGCAGCAGAGGAACCCCGGGAGTGCTGCAGGCTGTGGGGATTCCCTGCTCACAGGATCCAGCTCCTCTGCTCCTGCCCGTGGGACCAGGGCGTTTCTCTTTCCTCCTCCTGTGCCAGCAGTGCCAACTCCCAAAATCCGATTTGGGGGTGGGACTGGCCTTCACTGCCCAGTTCAAGGTCACCTTTGAGGTCAGGGAGCACCTAAGAGTGACCCCACACACCTGGAAGGGGCTGTTCCACGCCCTGGTGCCATCTGCTCCGTGAACAAGCAGCAGCTCTGAGCACACGGACCAGCCTGAGCCTTTTAGCTCCCTGCCAGGTCTGACAGCACAGACCATTCTGATGTCAATCCTCTTATTTAGTCACAATGGAAATGAAGCTGTTCCCCTTTGGGAGCTGCCTCCCTGCCCCTGCCCGCTGGAACCCAAACACCTGGTTATTGTGTTCTCTCCTGGACTAAAAACGCTTCCTACAACATCCATCTCACACGAGGCATTAGCAGCCCAATTCAGTCACATTTTCATTGTTTCAGCATTGCACTCGGGGCATGAGAGCTTGGCTTCTGAGCAACAAGGATCTCTGTGTCCACAGAAAACCCAATCACCAACATGGTGTTTATGAGGAATTCTGCTTTATGCTGTTAGAAATGCTGCAATAGTGAGATTTCCCAAGGTTTTTAATCCTTGATATGTTCAGAAGTGCAATTTGAACCCCAAAATAGAACGATACTGCTCACATTATGCCAACATGACAACTATTTCCCTCAATTAAAAAGAGCAATTTTCTACACATTATTCTTAAAGTCACCAAGCTCCAGGAGAGCAGCCCTGCAAATACTGGCCCAAATCCAAAAGCACTCAGTTATAAACATTCTTAGAACAGACCTACACTAATGCATATGCATGAGGATTCAAGACAGAAATCCATATTCTTTTGCGTCCATCTCAAACTAGGCAGAGTTTTCAAATGTAATTATTTCAGATTCCAGTGCAATACATGAACTTCATTGTAACTATTTTACCTTCAGTAACAGAAACTTTGACCTCCCAAGTCTGATCTCAAGAACTCTGAGATTCATGACATTCCAAAAGCCACTCATTTTTTGATAACTCAGCTCAGTTTGCTGCTCCCCGTTGTGTGTTCCTCATAAAGGGCCCTGGAAGATTTTACTTATCGAGGTGCATTCAATAGTAATGGACCGTCTAATCCTAAAATCTTCTCTCCAACAAAAGCCAAGAACAAGCGTTCCCATTTTCAACTTCTTTATACTTCAGTCAGCCTCCCAAAAGTCACTTTATATGGTTCATGGTTTAATAGGAGTTTAAGCCGCATTCCCTTCTGGGGGTTTTGTTTAAAAAATTACCAAGTTTATTGCCTGTGTCAGAAGCTTCCTCACCCTGTTTTTATTATCTACATCAATGTTATGATTTCATCCCTGCCTCAGTTTCCCTGACACACTCGGGTGATCCCTCAGTAACCGCTGAGGCGGCAGAAGCAGCAATCCCAATCCTCGTTCTGCCCATTAAAACACCTCATTGTTTCACACCAGCGCTTTGTTCTCCGGACTAATTAAGAGCATGAAAGACAGGAATGAGCCTCATTAGCTCCCACAAGCACGGGCATCCTCCAGCTCCTCCACCAACCTTCCCAAGGTGCCGCAGCTCGCTGTGGGTACCCACGGGCTGAGCAGGGAGCGCAGCTTTTCTCCAGCTCTCTCCGATGGATGCTCACATGCAACACCAAGCACTGACTGCTGAGCTAAGCTCACTTGATGCTATCCTAACAAAATCCCCGTGTTCCAGCCTGTACAGACCGAGAGATCGGGAGAGAAATGCGGTGAGAGCTGCACCGAGCCATCAGCTCGGGCTTCTCTGCCTTTCCCCTAAAGCCCATTGACAGTCTCTCAGAATAAAGCAAGCCCTTCGCTGGATTTCCCTTATCTTATTGTACATCAATTTGCTGAAACATTCATGGGATCACTACTCATTTCATTTACCCTTAAGGCCAACCCCTCTGCTTATTAAATTAAGAAGATGAATGAGAGATTTGCTCTCTTGCTAGCAGCCCAGGGGATTCATTAGTCAAGTAAATGATTGCACTTGCCTCAAGTTATGCTACTGCAATGTTTGTAATGTGTCTTCTGATCTCGGCTCCCCATGCACTATTTGGAAACAAGGCTGGCTTTCAGACAGGTCACATTTAATTCCAGTCATTCGGCTTCAGCAAATGGGAAAAAAAAAAAGGCCTCAAATTCCCACATTCCCTCCCTTTGCTCAGCCCTCCAAACATTTCACAGAGCAGACAGACGAGGGGAATCAGGAACTCCATGTAAGCCACCAATATTTGTCCCATTTATGTCGGTATCGGGCACAGTCACCACTTAAACATTGGCAGAAAGCACGGACTTGGGGACAGCGACAGAGCTGCTCCGGGCAGGAGGGATCAGCTCCCCCCCACCACGCTGGATCATTAATTAAGAACAAAGGTAACTGTTAACAAGCTCCCTTTTGCCTTCCAGAAAGGAGCTGGATCCCTGGAACTTCAGCCAGAGGACAGCAGCTCTTCTGAGTGCAGTAGCAGGAAAGCGGGAAGGAAATGGCATTTCAGGAAAAGGTTAAAAACCCACATCCCAATTAAACTGCACCAGGGCATGGATGGAAAGGAGTCTGAGCACAGATGAACTGTGGGGAATAGCTGTCCCCAGTTCTGCAGGGGTGTTCCATCCATCCATCCACCTGGATGGTGAAGCACGGCTGGCTGAGCACTTTAACCGCGGGATGAGCACCACAGACGAGATTCCCTCTGGTGAGCAGCAGCAAGAGGAGCAAATGGCACATTGAACACCTTGTAAGGGACTTCCAGGCTGTGCTGTCACGTCTGTGTTCTCAGCAGGGCACAACCTGCCCCCTCTAACACCAGGGAAGCACTACAGCAACAGCAGTTTTCATGTAATGGAGCTGCAATGAGGAATATTCCATCCTTCAGGAATGGCAACAGCAAGAACCGTGGTACCTGTCGCCCACTACAGCTCCTGGAGATGCGGTGAAAGGAATAAGGGAGTGTCTTTACAAACAAGTGGCTGGTAAGGATAAGACCTGAGTCTGCTGGTAAGGTAACTTTGATACTGAGAGATAGAAGAAACAATGGGTAGGATTTCCATAGGAATTTCCCTAGTTAGATTTACCCGAAACTGTGTTAATAAACTACAAGAACAGAGACACCAGAATAAGAAGAAAAAGGGGATGTGTATTGGGGATGTCTGTATTGGGGGGGGGGATGTACATTAATTATGCATTCTGGGAAATCTGTACCACTCGAGTTCCTCAGCCAATGGGGAAAAGAGAGAGGGAACCTGCGGTTGGGAATTAGGATAAAAGAGGCTGCGTCCTCTGTCAATCTGAGAGAGACCCCATGGGAAATGCCCATGGCCTCTCCCTTTATTCATGAATAAAGCTACAGGACTCCTCTGTCTCCTTTTTGGACATACACCTCTGGCGTTTGGGGATTAATTTTCCTGACACCCACATGGCTTCACACTCTGCTACAGAGCTACACAGATCACTCTGGAACACCACACATGAGGAATCTGCCCAGTTTCTGGGTTTCCCAGCAAACCTGGAACCCGTCAGCAATGAAGGATGCTGCTCTCTTCCCAGCGTTGCACCTGAGAGGAGCAGCACAAGCAGGTGAGCTCTGGGAAAAGCTCCCACACCCGAAATGGATCCCAGCTGCGGCAGAAAATGAGAACACCTGAGCTGCCAACCAGCCTGCAGGAGAGAGAGCCAAACCTAACGGGAACAGCTGTGGGAAGGGATTTTAGATATCTGAGCCAACACAACTGTCCTCCCTCTCCCTGCCCATGAACTGATTTTCCTCTCAGCTTTGCCACAGCTTTCTCACCTGACCTTCATGCCGTCATTTATACCCTGTCTATAAATAGCCTGACAGGACAATTCTGCTGCCTCTGCAGAGGGAAGGGTTCAGGCAGCACTGATTTCACACCGTGAACACGGCCAGGGTTCACACAGCACCAGGCACACGTGGAGCTGCTTCTCCCTGGGGCGGTATCAGGACACACTCCACAAAGTGCCACTCCAGGGAAGGACAGGAGGCAAGTCTGACAGATTTGCGTGTGCAAGTGCTCCCGTTAACCAAGCAGCATAATGAGGGCCAAGCTAACCTTGGAGTAGCCTGGTACACAGCAGATGATTTTACAAATGGCTGCAAAAGCCCCTCTCTGACCACTGGATGCTTGCTCCAAAAACGGTTAGAATGAAAAAATTGTTAGAATGGTTAAGCTGGGAGAAACCTTAAATCTCACCCAGTGCCATGGCAGGGACAACTTCCACTACCCCAGGCTGCTCCAAGCCCTGTCCAACCTGGCCTTAAGCACTTCCAGGGACCCAGGGGCAGCCACAGCTTCTCTGGAAAAATCTGTGCCAGGGCCTCCCCACCCTCACGGGGAACAATTTCCTCCTAATATCTCATCTAACCCTGCCTTGTATCAGTGTGAATCTATTCCCCCTTGACACATCATTCCATTCCATTGTCAAAAACCCCCTACAGCTCTCCTGAGCCCCTTTCGGTACTGAAAGCCGGAGCCCGTAATTGTCTTGGCCAAATGAGCAGCTAACAGCCCCGGCAGCCCCTCCCAAGAAAGGGTTTTTAGTCCTAAACGGCGAATCTTCGTGACAAAAGACAAGGGACAGGAACCATCCAGCCTGTAG
>VZTX01020363.1:0-29740 GCA_013400915.1 Pardalotus punctatus
CATACTGGGGACTCAGAAGCCAAAGTATTCTACTGTTCCTCTGTGTTTGGTAAAGAAAATTTGTAAAGCCCAAGCTCTACTTCAGGCCCAGAGCCCCGAGGACTTGCAACCCTCCAACAGATCCCACCAGGGCTTGGAAGGACAGGAGAAGCCAGAGAGTCCAGCCCTCCTCCCCTCCTCCTGTTTGTTGGAAAGGGATTTTGAGGCATTCCCAAGGTTGCAATTGTTAACTGTGGGGCTGGACAGCCTGGGGCAGCAGCTGGTACCTTGTCATCGGGGCGGTTGGAGGCCACGCAGTTCTGGGCATAAGTCATGACTGAGTCGATCAGGCCGGGGTAATTCCTCATGGTCTGGCGTCCCATGTCTGCAGAGCTCAGGTTCCTGAGGAGCCATTGAAGAGCATGGCAGGGGACAAGGAGGAGAGAGGGTAAGTTGGGCTCTCTTCTGGCTATGGCTGTCACTGAATTCAGGAATTTTTGGGCTGGTTCAGCAAGGCTGACTAATTGCTCTCATTTTGGAGGCCTTCAGTGGGACTGCACCAGTGCACAGGCCCCTCGTTGCTCTTTAGGACTGATTTCACCTGGAACATATCCTGTAAGGAGCTCTGCATAGAGACACCCTCCCAGGGACAGTCACCAGCAGGAGGTTGCCTCACAGGCTCTGCATGTGCCACTACACACACTCTGTCTCCTGGGAGGAGCTTCCAAAGGGAAGACCGGCTAAAGACCATCTGGGGTTTTTGTGATCATCAAGAAGGTGCATAGGGTTGTAAGCACAGACCTACCCAGGGTCAGCAGCCATGTCTGTGTGGGGAACAGGGTGGAGATGCTGGAGAGCAGCAATGGCTCTGACCAGAGGGACTGACCCATCTGTGAGGCTGAAATGGGTTCCTGGACACCAATGGCTGCCAGGACAGAGAAGTTTTTCCAGTAACAGGATATGGGTTTTGTTGTTTTGTTTTGTTCTGTTTTTTTCTTCCCTGTTTTATTGCCTTGTAGCTTGCAAATAAAAAACAAAGAGAGGTTGGCAGTGGTTGTGAGATTTTCACTGCAGGCGTTCCAGAACTGGATCTGATGTTCACTGTGATTTGCAGCCTCCTCATTAACATGGATTCATCTGCAATCCAGAAATGCTTGAGCAGCAATGGCTCGGGCCCAGGGCAAACCCAGGGCTGTTCTCATCCCTGCGTTCTGATGTGGCAGGGCAATGACTCAGAGCAGTCCTGGCTCAGCCCTCGGAGCAGGGGCTCCGGATTCAACTGCCAGCTTCCCTCCCTCTCCCTGCTCCCCAGTCCTGCTCCCTCAGGCCTCTGGAGCTCCCTCACTGACCTGCACCTGGCAGACTCCTTTGGGGTGTTGGGCACTGCTGCCACAGCTGGGATCAGTCTCAGGAGGCAGAGCCTGCCTTGTGTTAAACTCCACAGAGGTTTTACAAGCTGTTGCCATTGTCTTTCTCTCATTTTAATGGGGTATTTTATGGTGTTGGTGAGTTGGGATGGCCTTAAAGCAGAGCACCTCAAACTCACCGTACCCCACACATCCCGAGCCGCAGCTGCTCGGGGGAGCTGCCTTCCAGGACAGGGAAGGAGGGAGCAGCACTCCCTATCTCCCAGACACGGTTCCCAGCCACAGAAGCCGATGGTATCAGGTCTCCAAAGGCCCTGCCATGCTCAGCCTCTCGTTTCATAAGCAGCGCCAGCTCCTGCGAGCTGCATGTCTGGGAAGGGCGCGGCCAGCGCTGCCTCCCTCGGGGAGAGCTTCCCTTGATGAAAGTACCTCATTATACAGGGCAGGTTTTTTGCCCCACTTGTTCCCATTGAGACAAGGAGCTCACATCCAAGTGGAGGAGGGAGGTAGGAGAAACAGCAAGTCAGGGCGAAGATCCTCTACAAAAGGGCTCTGGTTTCCCGTGAACAAAATAAACTACTCTGGGCTCAGTCTGCACCTCCTGTTTTGTAGCTGAGCCTCCTGATGAAAAGAGCCAGGAAAAGTCCAGGACAATGGGACTGCTCTGTGCTAAAACAGTTATTAGAAGTGGGAAAATCCTTGTTTTCTCCACATAGAGAATTTTGTCGTTTTATCACATAAACCCCAAAGTAGTTTGTTTTTTTCCTGGAAGCCTCAAAACTCTAAAGGCAAAATCTGTCCAGTTTCCTGGGCTGAGCTGACCTCTGATGGGTTTCAGTATTGCACAAAGCAACTTCCATATTTTTTGAGAAGAGACTTAGCACGAACACACTTACTAAAAATTAAAAGCTACTAGGAAAGTATTTTATATGTAATTTTTTTCAGCACCTTCTCTTACGGAAACTTTCTCAAGGAGAATTTTTCATTAACACAATTGTAATGAGCATGATTTCAGCTCATTGTAAAAGGATTTAGATGGCTTCAGCTTTTGCCCACAGACACAAGCTGCAGTCAGTCCCTGCCTGGTGACTCACCTCAAACACCCTGTGGCATTGAAGAATACTTCTGGGTCGATAATTTCTCGTGTCCTGTTGCAGCTGCCATCAGACCAGCCCGAGAAAGGGATGATAACACAGTCTGTCAGCACGGGCAGGGCCTCCTGTATCAATTCTTCTTTTAGTTCATCAGTGGAGGAGAGGTTCCAGAGCAGTCCTAGGAAGGAGGTGAGACACAAGCTCAAACACAGGGTCCTGTGCATTAGAACCTTTGTGTAGGTCAGAGTGATTCCAGCACCAAAATCCTTCTTCCCTTCACCTCTCAGCTGAGGGTACAGAGGCTGTCCTGAACCCCAGTCCCTGTCCACTCCTTTGGGAGACAGGCACGATGGCCCCACGTGGACGTGGGCATTTAAGCATCCTTCCTCCTCTCAAAATTGCTGTTTATTGCCATTAGGCTGCAGGGGAGGGCATCTCTCCAAGGATCTTGGAACAGCCTGCACATAAAACCTGGGATACAGCTGAGGGTGACCTGCACCAAAAAACTCCCATCAATTACTCAGGAAAACGTGAGGCACCAATGAGAGAACCCAGCCAACGCTATTGGGCTTGGCAGCTCCCTTGGCCTTCCCTGGGAACAGCACAGGGGCCAGGGGTGCAGGGAGGCATGGGAATGGCAGGATGACCATAACTGGGGGGGGACCTGCAGCAGGTGCTTCCCCAACAGACACTGAGGAAATGAGGAACCTTTATGGAACGTGGGAGGGCCAGGACCTCCTCTGCCTTCTGATTTGGGTCACCCTGTGGTGCAAGAGGAGCATAAAACACCTCTCTGTGCTAGGCCACCACCAGAGCTACGGACCGCAGGCAGGGGGAGCCTGGGCCCTGCTGGGGCTGAGCAGCTCCCAGTACCTGTGAGCTGTTTCTGAATTTCAGTGTTCCCCGTCCTGCGGAGGAGGCTCACGCACTCCCTGATCCCGTTCTGCCGCCGGGTTTCGATCTTGTTGGTGGGATTCTTGAACACCAGGTTCCGGAGGGCTCCGGCTGCTGCCCGCTGCACATTCTGGTTCTGGCTGCGGAGCAGCTCCACGAGCTTAGCAATGCCCCCCAGCCGATAGACCTGGCCAGGAGAGACACGGGACAGACACGGGACAGACACGGAACATGAGCATGGAGTGCCAGGGCAGACACGGGACAGACAAAGGACACACCTGCCATGAGCATGGCACCAGGACAGACCTGTGCCATCAGCACAGAGCACAGGACGCTGCTGGGACAGGGGCACCCAGAACTGCCCTGGCAGCGCCAGGGGTCACACGGCCTGTCCTGGGGGAGCTGGCAGGGAACGAGGGCCAGAGATGACAAATCTGGTTCAGGCCATAGGTCATGAGCACAAAGCTCCTGGCCTGGAGGTTCAGGGGTGGCTGTCTATGAGTAATGGCCATGGACAGAGGCCTTTGCCGATGGAAATGTGCTCCTGCAAACTTTCACCCACCTTCACAGTCTGCACCAGGTGGAAATGTTGCCCTGCTTAAGTGCAGAGCCATTTATAGCTAACCTAATGACATGCTGTGGTCATTTATCTGCATCCTGAGATCACAGGCTGAGCTCAGAGGGATGGTCATGACCAGTGTCACCACCCTTGAGGTCAGCCAGAGGCAGTGGAGGGAGCCCAGACTGCAGGACACCACACTCAGGGCATGGAGCTTCGAAGGCAAATCCCTGCAGTTGAGCTCTCCAAATGCTGAGTGTTCCTGCTGTGCGATGTGCTCTGCGCCGGCCATGATCCCGCCCGGAGCCCATCCTGGCACAAACACCCCTCGGCAGAGGTTTGCTCACAATGGACAATGAATGAGACCTTTCAGGAGGAAAGGAAAACAAGCTGTGCTGGCATGAGTCACCGACCTGCTCTGGCATATCTTTCTGGGAAGGATGGGACAGCCCAGTGCTCAGAGGGGGTTTGCAACGGTAACAAAGGGTGTGGCCACCCCACAATCGGCCACTGAACGTGGGCTGGGCACCTGCACTCAGCCAGCCACAGCCAGGGCACAGGGGCACAGCCCCACAGCGGGCCAGCACTTCCAGCTCCACTGTGGTGCCAGGACAGGGAAAGCCACTTCTAAAGGGTTGGCATCTTGATAAACCCAGGGTGGGGATAAACTTTGGTGACATCCTTGCTACATCAGATCCATCCTTCAGGCATCAGAAAAATAACCTGTGTTATAGGAAGGGCTTCTCTGTGATCAAATATCACAGAATCACAGAGGGGTTTGGGCTGAAAGGGACCTTAAAGCTCATCCAGTCCCACCTCCTGCCACGGGCAGGGACACCTTCCACTCTCCCAGGTTGCTCCAAGCACCGCCCAACCTGACCTTGGACACCTCCAGGGATGGGCAGCCTCCACTATGGATGTGCAAATTATCTTTGTACAGGATCACTAATTAACCCATTGGCTCAGGTGGCTGAAATAGTCCGGAAAAGGGCTGTGAAAAAGGCTGGTGGAGAGCTGCAGAGTCACTGAGCAATGCCCAGCAAAGGTCACAGTGGGACTTAAGGCAGCTTTGTCCGGCTCTGCCTTCACCACTGTGAGACAGCAAAAGGTTTATGTGGAATTGGTGCAGGTGCCCCCACGAGAGGACACTGGATGGCAGCTTCCACACTGCCAAACCCCATCACCCTGTGTCACAGCAGCTTGTGGTGACAACAGGAACAGTCTCCTCTGCTACCCGGAAACTATTCCAGGTGTTAAATCCTGACCAACTGCTGTTGGGAGAAAGTGGCCATTAATAGCTGAAAAATCCACTTAATTAATACCGGAGTCTGACTAATGAGGTATAAAGCACCCTCATGAAAACCAAGGAAATCTGTGGATCCTTGGCACTGAGGCAAACCAGTCCCACCCCTCTCTTGTGCCATCACCCCCGTGTGGCAGCAGAGCTCTGGAGGAGTCTGCTCACCTCCTGCTTGGCAGACTCATCCTGGAAGCAGGTGTGCTGCAGGTAGTAAGCCCCCATGGCCTGGTACTTGTCATCAGAGGAGCACAAGAGCTGGATGGCCTTCTGGATGGTCATGGTGCCAGCATCAATCTCGTCACCACAGATCCTGTGTCAAAGAGAAATACAGAGCTGGGTGAGTGCTCAGACAAAACAGCTATGTCAGCACTGAGTGATCGGGAAGGAATTAATGATAAAATGTAAAACGTTATCACATTGCCACATAGAGCACACAGTGCACCTCTAGTGCATTTCTCTGTCTCAAAAAAAGGGATGGTAAAAGATGGAAAAGACACAGTGGGGGGCACTGAGGGTAATGAATTCTGGGTCCAGTCTATCCACAAGCAAAGGAGACAGAAAATGAACGCTGGGTTGAGGTGCTGGATGTCCGATCATGTCCAAAGTGTAAGTTTAACAAACAGAGACCCATTCACTGTTCCCCAAATAAAGGAGTGAGTGGACAGGAGTGAAACCATCTGCCAGGTCATGAGGACAAGGTAACACAGGCAGGTGATTTTTCCACAGCATGGAATCCTTTGAGGTAAGAGGTGGTGGAAGCAGAAATGTGAGAACAGTTGATGGTCTGGGGAAGCTCAAGCAGATCCCTCAGGAAAAGGCCTGTCTGGAGTGACGGGATGGACAAATAGGCAGTTTATGAAGTGCTAATAATAGCTCTGAGACATCCTGCTCCCAGGGGATGTTCACACTGGCTGTCTCCAAGCTCTTATAAAAGCTGACCACTGTCATCATCCCTGTTAGAGGCAAAGAATGTGCCTGCAACTCCAGAGGAAGGATATGAATTCCCTTGGCTTGGGGCAGGACTGGAACCTTGGGAGAAATACAAACACCTGAAGGTTCTTCCACTTGTTTAGAAATGTGGAGGTCCTGCTCTTTTTGGCTTGTTCTTATTCAGCACTATCTGTGATGTTTTAACCACATAAAATCAGAAAAAGGTCCAAACTTTCAGACTGATGAAGGGGGTCTGAACTAAAAAGCTTGTCTGTGCTTCCAGTTATAGAAATTAATGTAATTAAAAGTTCCTGTCTCCTCTCAGCACCTTTGCAGCTGAATCCTGCAGAGGCTGCACAGGGAACTCAGCTCACAGCAGCGGTGGCTGCATTAATTTGGAAAGTCCAGAACTGAGGAGAGGCAAACCCAAACTACTGTCAGCAGTGATGGGATACGAGTGGGAAAGGCTTCATTAACAGTGGATGGAATCCAAAAGTGTGTGGGCTTTGCCAGGCCAGCAAGGCCGTGGCTATGCCTGGCTGATGTTATTCCCTGGGACTGATGGGGAGTTCTACCCAGAGGCCAGGAAATCAGTCCCCATTTGAACTACATTTATTTATACACATTTTTGCTACATGTCACAGGGACTAACTCTGTAGAGGGGCTGCTCATCTTCAGACAATCCCACAGACCAACAAAACAGTGATTTTGAATAATGAACCCATTATTTTTGAACCTATTACATTTGAAGTGTTAAACATCACCACAAGACAGTAGCACTTCCAGGCTTGGGATGGACAGAGTTGCTTTGACTGAGCCAAAGAAATGTAAAGGATAAAGGTCTGGAAGGGACAGCAGCATCTACAGTGATATAAAACATTTTTCCTTATGAATCCAAGGGTTCCCCTCCACACAGCACAGAGCAGTGAATAGGATACATAATTCCACAGGGAATTTCACACAAAATAGCAAAAGGCAGCATGAAGGACTCTGGTCTCCACTGCCCTCACTGGCAGAAAGTTACATCCAGTCTGCATAACTCATTCGAGCACCTGTGGAGTCAGTGGAGAGAAATCAGTGCTTCCAAAAACCACCTTGCCTTTGTGTCTTGGACATTTCTCCTAGGACAGGATGCCCTGCCCTTTGGAGACACCTCTGCCTCTCTTGGTATGCAGGAATAAGAGACAACAGTCTGGGGTTGGACCTTAAGCATTCCATGTCTAAGGCTGGATGAACCTCATTCCACTTTTATTTTTACACAGCAATAAAACATCACTTCCTCAAAAGACTTTTCATCAGTTTGAACCTCCACCAAAACCTGGCACCAAGGAACTTCTATTAAACTTGCAACAAGGACACATGAAACTGGAAAGACAAAGTTGAAACTAGAAATTAAGGAGCCCCAGCAATCCTTGAGTTGGATCCAGGATGTTGTGATTTCTCTCAGGTTTTTTCATGCTCCTGAGACATGACTGAGCTGAGACCTGATAGATCCTGCACCAGGGAGGGGCTTCTCCTTTGGAAATTGGGACCTGGACTGGCAGTGTGGAGAGAGAGACAGTTGGTAAAAAAAGCCAGGTCAGTCACCATGTAATCATGGTGGGTTTTTTCTTTATAATTTTTTAATCAAATGTACTTTTTTCTGAGATATTCACTTGGTCCAGCTACTCAAGGAAGGCAATTTTCTTCACATCTACTCCATAGAGACCCAAACCCTCCTTTAGCTGGGAAAAACTGGGGATGAAGATGCTGTTCTGTGGGAAAAGATGGGGAAGGTCCCTTTTCCCTGCTGCCTCCTCAGCAGAAGTTCATGGCAGGTCAGCAGCCAGGCTCAGTCACGCTGCCCAGGAAGCAGCAGGGATTTCTCCTGGCTGAGAATAAAATCAGCCTGGAAAAGCCCAGCTAAGGGGACATTGTTCTACAGCCAGTCAGGGATATTCCTGAGCAGATCCACACTATGGGAACAACAACCAGCTCCAAGTCAACTCTTGGACCAAGCCATTTCCAGCCTGGGCAATGTGCCCTGTAGAAAAAGCTCCAAAGGTTGTTCTTCCACAAGAAAGAAGCAATCAGAGAAGGAAGAGACCTCAGTTAGAAATGGTTCAATGGAGACAAAGAAGGTCAGGTTCTGGAATGGAAGGGAAACTAATACTGAAGAGGATCAGTATCACAGAAAGGCAAATTCCCCCACATTGCATGAGCAGATTGTTTTGTCTTAATCAAATCCAAGTTTCCATCCTGCTTGTTAGGGCTACAAGTCCCAAGAGAGGAGGAAGTCAGAAAACTCTTAACAAATTCCATTGTTCAGTAATAAAATCAGATTGGAGTCACTCAAAACAGTGTTCAGCACATCTCAGCATTTTATCCCAAATAAAACCAAACCAAAATGGAAGGTGCCTCATCATACTTGACTCTGCTTCCAGTGCATGGCTTAGCCCTGAAGTTTTGCTATTGATCACCTTTAATTATCCCAAAAGACAGGAGAGAGATCAGAAAACACCCTCAGTACCTTTCCTGACTATTTCAGTAACTCCTGTGTTCTCTCTGTTTGCAGTACTTCCAGGGAAGCTGAGCTCAGGAGGAAATGGTTGTAGGGGACACAGTCGCTGTCCCTGAACTTCCATCACAGCACAGAGGCTGCTGCAGCTCAGCTGGGGCCAGACATGGATCACTGCAGCCAAATGTGACACTACGGAATCCCAAAGGGTTGTCCCAGCCTTTCCCCCCTCCATAGCTGCCAGCTGAGGCATCCAAGACCTTTAAGAGAGCAGCTCTGAGATGTTACAGATTCCCAGGTGCCTGGCGAGACACCCATTTCGACACGGTCTCTAATGCGGTGTTTCTCTCTCCACACACAGAGAACTCCACAGAGAAGAACATCCACATCTCCCAATGGGGCCAAAGGTGAGTGTGGGTTTGCAGGTGGCCATTAAAGTCTCCTGATCCAGATCAGCAAACCCTCAGCCAGGGAATGTCTGCAGACACCCAGCTCCCCATTCCACGCTCCCGAAAGAGAACACCCCGAATTCTTCTCCAGGGGTGGGACGAGTCTGGGCTCTCAGTCATGTCTCCATCTCAGACATCTGGGGTTCCCTGAGGTCAGCAAGAGCTGTTGGCTCCGTTAGGGGGTAACTCAGGGACCTGTCTCCAAATTCAGCCCGTTGGCCACCTCAGCTCAGAGAGAGGCATCTCCTGAAGTGGTGTGACCAGCTCAGGCCATTGCAGGGCCACAGCCACCACGGCCACCACCTTGCCTGGCCCTGTCTGTCCTCGGTGGCACCTGAAGCACAAAATGCAACAGCTCCAAGCAAATTAATAAATGTCAGTCCGTGGTGGATACAGTTTCCCTGTATCTCAGGTTCCAGCTGGAGGGGCACAAAGACTCTAAATTTCCTAGGAAGATTAAACATCCCATTGTTTGTTATTGCTTTTTATTATCGCTCCCTGATGATAAAGGAGGATGGAGAAATTTTTATCCTGAGTGGGCATAAATAACATCAGTAACATCAATAACATTCCAACATGTAATTTAGCCAAAAGCTGCCTGCTCAGGATGCCACCCTGTCACCTGGAGCATGCTGCAAGTGCCACCCAGCAGAGGAAATGGAAAGTGGGCAAATACGGGTGGTCTCCAGCTGCTGAAATCACTGGTGCTACAGCTTGCAGGGTGAAAGGCTGCAGCTCTAAGGGATGTCACAAGAGATCAGAAAGAAGAAGGGGTCTGGAGAGAAGAGGGAGTAAGTAGGGAGAAAAAGATTCCTCCAGCTCTATCATACTTCAGAGAGGTGCATTTTGGCAAAATGTGAGTGTGAAAATGAGGAGTTTTCAATAGTGCTCAACCTCCTGATCTGGCAAACAGTGCAGAATTCAGATTTCATCACCAGAACCAACACCATGGGGTGAGTAAACCCCTGTGCCATGATTTAGTTTATCAGGAAATCACAGTATGGCTTTTCCTGAAAAACATTTCAGTGTTAAACTGCTCATCAGGAAGCTGGAGGGAAGGGGCTTCAGTCAGAGTTGCTGCTGTAAGAGGGAGGACTCTCGAGGGATATCAGTTATCAGAGACAGCCCTTCCCTGTCTCACACAGCCAGAGCCAGTTCAGTAAATGGCAGCAATCACACCATCAAGAAGAGCCGCAGAAGTTAAATAAGTTTATCACACAATGAAGAGGGACTGCTCAGCACAGACAGTTTGACAGCTCTTGCACACTCAGAGTTTCAATATCTGCACACCACTTTCACCCCCTGAGAACACCCAGTGACCCATTTTTCCTCTCACACCATCCCAGGAGATCAGATGCACAGCAGAGGATGGCTGAGAAGAACCATTCTTGAGCCAGTATTGACACTGCCCATGGGCGTTACAGAGGAGTTTTGCATCACAGACAGACGCAGTGGATCACAGATCCCACTGCAATCCCTCCCTCAGCAGCAGAAATCACCCCATGGATCATCTCAGATCACCCCATGGATCACCTCAGAAAGCATGGAAAGCACCCAGCCCCCCCCAGCCCTTGCAGGCTATTCACAAACCTGAGGACAAGACATCCAACACATCTCTACACAGGAGATCTGCAGCACAAAAACAGAACACAGAACTCTCCCTGTGACAAAGGCACAAACTCCCACTGGAGAATAACCAGAATGGAAGGACAGAGCCCCACACCAGGAACAGGCAGCTGCTGTGACCCAGCCAGGCCCTGTCCCTGCATGTGCAGGTTAATAATTAGGTACCTACAAGCAAAGCTCTCCCTGCTCAACACCAGGTGAGCCAAGTGAAGATTGAGATCTCCAGGTGGAGAATCCTCCAGACACAACAGCCCTACACAGCAAGGAGAGCCCAGGCATGGTCCTGACCCACGTCTAAAGCCACTCCCCAACCAAAGCACACTGAAAGCAAGGCCAACAGTGCCCTTCAAGATACTTTCTAAGGCCTAAGAGTCTTCCAAAAAGAGTAATTTTTCCAGAGGACAACTCCTTTGTATGTCTCCCAAGCTTTAAAGACCACTGCTGCCAACCTCCCCTGCTCTGAGCAGAACTCCTTTGCCAGGAGCCCCCTGCACCAGTCCAGCTCCGCAGAGCTTCAGGCGGAGAAGAGGCTGTGCCACAGCCACATCAGATTCACTCAGGGGACACAGCCCCAGCTGAGCCCACGACTTGGAGCCTGACTTGGAGCCCGAGGTTTCCCCACCAGAACCAGTTCTGCCAGATGAGCCGTGCCCCAAGCCAGGAGTATGTAAATGGAGCCACTCCCTAACCAAGGGCAGCTAGAGCTGGAGAGGATCCCTCTCACAACAGCAGTTCTCCTCTCAGAAAATGCCATCATTCTCCAAGCAACTTCTCCAAAGCCATGCCCAAGCCCCTGACTGTGGCTGTGGCCAGAGCCTGTCAGGACTAACTGCTCCAAAGCTGTGACCCCCCTGGGAAAAGGCAGCTGCAGCCCTGGGTTCAGGCATTCTGCCATCCCTCCCACTACACGTTTCTGCTCTTCCATCAGAAATTCACTAGAACGAGGCACTTCCAGTTTGTGTAACATCTCTAGTTCCTGTCCCAGAGGATTTACAGAGCTGCTGACAGCAGCAAGCCAAGGCCACCAGTGCTCTGGGCTGGCCAGGGCTAATTTGGCACGTGTCAAACATGGAGTAACTGGGCACATGGGCAGCCAGGGGTTCCTGATAACATTCTAATGGGGCAGTGACGTTTCTCGGCATCCACGCTCTGGGACACACCCTCCTACTCAATCCCAAAAGAGGGAGGCTTAGCCAAAGTAACCTGGGACATTCAAATGTGGAAAAGGGCATGGTTTGGCTCACACTGCTGACAGGGAGGGGGATTTTCTCAATATCTCCCTCATTCCTTGGGGCAACAGCTCAACAGTTTCAGGCCTTGGGTGGGAGTTGAGACAAAGTTTATGAGCCCTGGTAAACAGTCTCACACTTATCCTGCAGTGTGCAAATTCTCCTTGGGACCAGGGACCACCAGGAATGAGTCTGGGAACCTTTAGGGGTTGTGTGACAAAATTCCACATCTGTCTGCACGTTTTGAGAGCTCCTGGGCTGGTGCAAAACAAGTCCTGTGTGATGGTGATGCAGCACAGGAAGCACTTCATCCCTGGGGATTCTTGTGGAAGCTGCAGCCCCCCCTTCTCCAGCCTTCACTGTGATGGTTTGCAGTTCAAAACACGCAAACCACGGTCTTCCAAGACTTCCAAGACCATGGTTTTTGCAGACCAGCTCTCTCCCAAGACTGCAGCAGAACCTGGTTGGTGCTCCAGAGCTGGAGGTAGAAAAAAGGGCATTGGGCAGCTCTCTGCACCCCTGTAACACCACCCAAACCAGGTGATCGTCAGCGGGAGCTCTGCTGCATTCACATGTACATCCTTGGGAGGGTCTGAGCTCACTGCTGTGTTTTACATGCCCTATGCTTGTAGGCAACATCTACAAGGGATTTGATGCTCAGACATGATGGACCTCCACTCCTATATATATCCTATCCCAGATGGGACTGGATGCTCTGGAAAGGAAGGAATTGAACAGCTTCCACTTACTTCTCTTTCCTTATTAGGCAGATTGTTCCAATTAGGATATTTATTTCAATTTATGACTCGTTTTTTTTCTGGAACCCAAATCAGACCTTTTGGGCAAATGAAGCAGCGGCTGGGTGGAGAGAAGAGAGGGAAACACCACTGCTCGGTAGGCTCTGAGCCAGACACTCAGGAACTGACTCTTTCCAAGACAGTTTTTTTGGGTATGTTTTCTGCCAGACTGAAGCAGCAGTACAGCCAGGACACCCTGACTGCACAGCAGCCCTTCTGCTCTTCACCTCCCCACCCTCAAATGCCAGCGCAGACACTAAAGGATTGTGTTGCCCAGCGTCACAGAGCTACAGCAGAGATACCTGCACCGAGCCAGTCCTATCAGTTCCCTCCACAGCCCTGGAAACGAAGCAAAGCCTGTAAGTGACTCATCTGACCCACTTTGCTGCACGATGCCCTGGTGAGGGCTCTCAGCAGCTGCAAGGCAGCTCAGGTGCCCGGCCCTGGTGGACAGAGCTCCCCAGCCCTGCCCGCACGCCCTGAGGGCCAGAGCACTTACTTGGAGCTGGACTGGGCCTGTCCATAGACCCCGTCCTGCTTGCAGCTCATCATGGGCTGGGCATAGACCACGTCGGGCTTGTTGCTCGAGGGGCAGGACAGGGCCCGTGCCGGCATTTTTTTACTGGTCCTGGAGGTTCCCTGCTGGGTGCTGCAGCTGCTGTAGATGCTCTGGCGGTTGAGGGTGGCCTTGTGCTCGGCCCGGCCGCCGCCGTGGGCCTTGCGCAGGGTGCCGCGGGGCGGCTCGCAGTACAGGTCGGGCTCGCTGCGGCTGCTCTTGATGTTCTGCACGAAGCAATAATCGCTGCCGGCCCGGGGGCTGCACAGGGCCTTGCCGTGGCCCCGGCTGGCCCAGCCCTCCATCTGGCTGTAGGAGCTGTAGCGCCGGCTCTCCACATCCCGCTTCAGAGTCCCGTTGTACAGCTGCGAACAGCAAACACAGCGCGTTAGGGCAGGGCTGAGCTGCAGCTCCGCACCGCCGGCCTCACCCGGGGGCTGCCACCCCTTCCGGGGCCTCTCCGGCGTTTTCATGCCCAAAATCTATGGGAGATTATCCCACCTGCAGCCCTTACAAAGGAGCCAAACCCCACCTGGATATCAGGGAGACTGAGGGATCAGGATGTGGGATCCAGGAGCTTTAAAGTGGAACTGAAAACTCAAACGTGACCCTGGCAATAGAGAAAGTGCTTTATTCCCAACACACGGGCTCTAACCCACCCTCTAACTCCAGGAGCTCACTGCACGTCTCTCACCAGCATGGAGCTTGGAGCCCCATTCTGACCTCCCAGCTGTGCCTACATTTATTTTTAATTTCCTTATGCTATTTTTTTCCCCTCTCATTTATTAGTTCCTTAGGAAGAGAGTAAAGGGAGTGAAAAATGAGTAAGAAGGGATTCTTGAATCAAACTGTGCCAAGAAACAAGTGGAGACAATGAATATCTGCTTATGAGTTACAAGGTGTGTAGTATCTGCTCACATAATGGGATGCTCTGGGAACAATGGGGAATGTGCAATAAAAACTGAGATGACTAAGACAGGAAATAAAAGAGCAAATATAAAAGATGGTAAAACAAACCATCTACAATTAACAAAACAAAAAGATGGCTTTAGCTGTCCTGCTGTCAGTTCAAAATGCCTTCACCACTTCACCAGAAGTCCTCCAGATTTGTATCAACTTTGCCACACCAGGACTGAATTCAATCTTCTCCAATGTTAATCCAAATCCTTTTGGATGTCAGTGCTGGTTCCTGGAAGCCTGCAGGGCTGTGTCCGAATGACAGACAGCTCACTCAGGTGTGTTCTCCAGAAAGGAAAATAAATTAAACTGTTTTAGTGCTGTTAGCCCCATGATGCTGAGTTTGTCCCCTGCACCCCCTCAGCACTCTGGCAAGGAGATCTCCAAGGCATACAGCAAACAGGGATAAAAAGACCTATGGAATAGAACTGCTTGCCCCATTCCCCTCTGGTTTATCTCAGGAAAGCTCATCCATAGTCTCCTGTTGGATCAAAGTGGTTTTTTCTCATCCAGCTCTAAGCAGTGGCACTTCAGGTGCCCCTTTCTACATGGGCCACTCAAAGGTCCCTTTGACTGGGAGAGAAAACTCCATACTGGTTCTTAATCATTTCCATGGGGGTGTGAAAAGTCTGTGCCTGGTGTAACAGTTCATGTCACTGAAAAAGTCCATATTTCCTAATCTAGAAACACTCCATGACAGAGAAATGGGAATCCTCTGCCAGCTCACCCCAAGTCCCTCAGCTCTGCCCTAACTCCATCCCAGCCCTGGCACACTCAGCAACATTCCTGCCTCCAACACTCCGCAGAAATTTCATTATGGTAATTAATTAAGCCAAATATTTCCATTAACAAACTGATCTTCAGGAATGCAGGGAATCCCCTCAGCTGTGTCCCAGACAGTTGCACAGGTTACAGCTGAAACCCTTCCCAAGGCGCTCCCTGGCAGCACCTGGGTGGGACCAAACCCTGTAGTCCAGCTCTGCTGATGCCTCCCTTACTGTTATTTGAGTAGTTCTCATGCTTTAAAACATGCATCTAAACAGGTGAATTTGTCCTCCAAGGGGACAAAAGGGGAGCAAATTCTCTCTTTGTCTCCTGCAGAGGACACAGAACAAACCTGGTGCTGCAGCAGGGCAGGGGCAGGATCAGAGCCTCCTGCAGAGCTCCCTGGGTTTGGAAGGACAGGTTGCAGGTGATAAGAAGAGCCAGGATGAAGCACATCAGAGAGGAATGTAATGAGTCTCGGGGGCTCCCTGGCAGTGGGAGAAACCCTCTGCTGCCCAGGATGAAATCCAGGATGGCCATACACACAGGCTCTCTCCATCCTGGGTTGCCTGGGATGCAGCACACACACAGCAACAGCAAAGTGACCTTCCATGAAGTCATGATCTACCATGTATGTCCTCCTGAGGTGATATCATCCTCATTTCAATTCATTCCCCTGAGTTCAGAGACCCTGGGGACAGTGTGGGATGGACAGGACTGCTGTGAGAAGGTACGGGGTGGACTTTGTACTCAGTGGAGCCGCTGGCAGTGGCTGCAGGACAGGGACAGACAGCAGCTTGTTAGATGTGAGCCCTGCTGGTTTTCTTTATGAGTCAGTTTAAGCTGGGATTATTCTGTATGGCTGTCAGAAGCTTGGCAGAGCTGTGGAGCCCCTGGGCATCTGCTGAAACCAATTCAGGGAAGCCTGGAAGAGGAGCTTGCTGTTTATCTAAAACTGGGGTTTGCTCTGCAGTGCACTTACAGAGGGGAGGGGGGGAGTGTGTCTCTGTTCACTGAGATAAAAACATCAATTCTAGATTTCCTGATGGGTTTTGGAGTAGCTGAAGGATTGTCCTCCTCCTTGGCAGCCTTGGGATGGGTGAAGCTGTTTGCAAAGACACCTTTCAGCAACACAGGAGCCCTGGGCTGCAAGTCTGAGCAAGTCCCGGCAGGGCGGGGGAGCCTTTTGCAAACTCATGGGAAAATTGTTCCCGTGTGATGTGAAGCTCATTACCAAAGGCAGTCCACGACTTTTATTGCTGATTCTACCAGATGCTTGGCTGAGCCCATTTTAATCTCTTTCAAGTGGCATGGACCTAATTGGTATCTCAGAATTTCTCTTTGCAGCAGGAGCCTGATCCAAAGGCTCCGGATCGATGAGGATTCTCCCACCAGCTCTGGCAGATTTCAGACCTTGCCAAAGTCTCTGTAAATCCCTGCATGGCCAGGGCTGATCTAATCCCTTCTTGATCCCAGCAAAGTGCCCTGTATGTGCCTTAGAGCAGCTTCCTCACACTAAAACCTAAATCCCTGTGTTGGGAATATATCCCCGGCTAAGTCAGGGACCGTCACTTCCTGAACTGGGGCAAATGTGGCCAAGGGAATGGAATTCCCTGCAGCCATCAGTGAGATAGGATGCCCAGCAAGGAAGAAGGGAAGCACTCTGTGTCTGGAGAGATGCCATCTCTGAGGGTGAAGGTGATGCTGTCACACAGTCTGGGGTTTAAAGAGCCACCTGACAACATCTCCCAACTTCTGCGGATCTCACTCTGTGCACAGGGAGCTCTCCCTGCACAGAAGAGCAGCACTGAAAGGAAAGAATCAGTCTCTGGCCTCCAGACTTCATCAGTGCCCAGATTTCCTAACGCCCTGAATTGCATCTGCCCACCGCCCGTGGGTGTGTGCACGGTGTGCCATCCACACCTCTGCACTTTAGGAGGGTGGGGAAATGCTGGGAAAGACCAGGAAGTCCCTCAAAGTGAGGTGGAGATAGGAGGCAGCGATTCCCTCTGCACTGCAGGATTTGGAAAGTGTTTTGAAGGACTCAGGCTGTCACAAAGGCTCCACTCCATGGGAGCTGAGAAGTCGGGAAAGATTGGAAGGCCTCTCCTTCCAGCACACAATTCCTTGGCAATGTGCACTGGCAGCCCAGAAAATCATCTGTGTCCTGGGCTCATGCCACAGCATGGGCTCCAGCCAGGGAGGGGATTCTCCCCTCTTCTGCTCTTGTGAGACCCCACCTGGAGTACTGTGCATAGTTCTGGTGCTCCAAACATAAGGAGGACATGGAACTGCTGGAGCAAGTCCAGAGGAAGCCACCAAGCTGATAAGGGGGCTGGAGCACCTCCCCAGTGGAGTCAGGCTGAGAGAGCTGGGAATGTTCAGCCTGGAGAAGAGGTCGGGTGGAGACCTCACAGCACCTTCCAGGATCTGAAGGGGCTGCAGGGAAGATAGAGAGGGACCCTTCATCAGGAACTGGAGAGTCAGGACAGGGGGAATGGCTTCCCACTGCCAGAGGGCAGGGATAAATGGGATATTGGGAAGAAATTCTTCCCTATGAGGGTGGCGAGGCCCTGGCACAGGGTGCCCAGAGAAGCTGTGGCTGCCCCAGCCCTGGAAGTGTCCAAGGCCAGGCTGGATGGGGCTTGGAGCAACCTGGGATAGTGGAAGGTGTCCCTGCCATGGCAGGGGGTCAAATGAGAGGATCTTTGAGGTCACTTCCAACCCAAACCCTTCTGGGATTCTATGATCCTATGGTTCTGATTCCAGCCTTTCCATCACACCCTGGCAGTCCTCTGTGCCTGTGGGATGCAGGAGGATGCTCAGGTCCAGCCAGACCACCTGACATCCTGAATTTTAGCCTGAACTTCTGCTCCCCACTGTGAAATGAGTCTGTCTGTGTGAGACCAGGCCTTGGGAGCCAATCATTCATAGTCAGACAGGGAAGCCAGGGAGGGAAGAAAGGCACTAGAGATGAGCACTGGTGACACTGGTGCTCCTGTCAGGCCCAGGGAGGAGGTGTCTCCCTCCCTGGCAGCAGCACAGACCTGCCTTTAAATTAATAAGCATTTATGGATCTCCAATTGTCAGCCTGCAATATGTTCTAGGAACACCAAGTTCCTATCCAACTGTGTGTGTTCTATCCAACACACAAGGCAGGTAAACAAACATCTTTAACTTCTTCTTTCAGATGGAATAAAACTGGTTCTAGAGAGAAAGTCAAAATGGCATTTTCCCAGCCATCAGCCATGAGTCCTTTTCTGTTTTTTTTCTTCCATAAACCCTTTTGCTTGGCAGGAAAATCACTGTCCTCCCACTGCTTTCCAGAGAAGCAGAAGCACAGAGCAAGGTGCACCAGCCCATAAATGGCGCCTGGATCCAGCTCTGCCTTCCCACGTCAGAGCCCTCCCAGAGAACTGGCTGGTTCTAATTCTGCATCTGAGGACGCCATCAGTTCATTACCTGCCTGGATTTTTTTCCCTTGCAATTTGTTTGTTTCTAGAGCAGCAGACAGAGAAGTGAGGGCTCCGTATAAACACGTCAGGAGCAGGTTTCTCCCAGGCTGGAGGGCAAAGCACAGGAGATGCAACCTGGGCAGGTCCCACCCTGAGTGCTGGGTGGGGAGAGCTCCTCACGCTCCTTGCGAAATGCTCCGGCTGCTGCTCCCTCCATGGCAGGGAGAAAAATTGCAAAACCAGCAAATACATTGTTTATCTATTTCTGAAATGCTCCTTCCCACCCCTCCCAGGAGCTGCCTTTCCCTATGATTTTTCATCTGTTTTTTTTTTCATTCAGCTGAGATTTAGCTCTTGCTGGTTCCATTTGTTCTGGCCAGGGAAGGCAATGTCCAACTTGCTGTTCCAAAGCCTAAAGCTTTGTGCTAAACCTCCCAGGGACACCAGGCTCTGACCAAGCGATGATGTGCACTGGCTCTAAACCTTTGTTTTCTTTGGCAAGATTGCCCAAAACACTCTCTTTTGGGGTTCTTTTAAGCTTGGCTGTGTCATCACAAAAAACAACAAGTTTTGACCTGAAATCCTTAAGGAACAAAGGTCCCACTGACAATGAGATGTTTTGTCCAAAGAGGCAAAGGCAGGCAGGGACAGCAGCAATCACCTCTTGTGTAGGTAACTCTCTTGGGAGAGAAAGCCTCTGACACTTTCTTCCACAGAGGATTTTTGGGTAAGAATTTTCCTGCAGTCTCTGGTGCAGAGGGATCACCGGTGTGTGTTTTTCATTAGTGCTGTAACAGATATAATTCCTACAGGTAACTGCTTTAATCAGAGCACCACCAGTCCAGCCAACTATTTCTTGGTGTGGGAGCACGGCTGCTCCCAGAGATGTTGTTAAAGTAACACCTGCCCCCCATCCCACAAGAGAGACATTGAGAAGCTGGAGTGTGTCCAGGAAAGAGAACAGAGCTGGGGAAGGGTCTGGAGCCCCAGGAGCGGCTGAGGGAGCTGGGAAAGGGGCTCAATCTGGAGAAGAGGAGGCTCAGGGGGGCCCTTGTGGCTCTGCACAGCTCCTGACAGGAGGGGGCAGTGGGAGGGATGGGGTCAGGCTCTGCTCCCAGGGAACAGGGACAGGACAAGAGGAAATGGCCTCAAGCTATGCCAGGGGAGTTTCAGGTTGGACATCAGGAGTAATTTCTTCGTGGAAGGGGTTGTTAAACATTGGAATGGGCTGCCCAGGGCAGTGGTGGAGTCACTGTCCCTGGAGGTGTTCAAGAAATGACTGGACCTGGCAGCTGATAGTGATGGTTGGATGGTTGGTCAAAGGTTGGACTCAAGGATCTTAGAGGCCTTTTCCAAACTCAATGATCCTGTGACGGGAAAGCCCCAGCTCAGCTTTGTGGGGATGAGGATCTGCTGGAGACAGGACACTTGAACATCTGAGATTCCCTCCCCAGCACACACAGGGTTTGCTTGCCCTCACTGGGGGCAGTGCTGGGGGGACACACTGTGGACACACCTCATCATGTGGGGGATTTCCTTCTGGGGGGACACACTGTGGACACACCTCATCATGTGGGGGATTTCCTTCTGGGGGGACACACTGTGGACACACCTCGTCATGTGGGGGATTTCCTTCTGGGGGGACACACTGTGGACACACCTCGTCATGTGGGGGATTTCCTTCTTGTGGAAGCAGTTGCATGAGGAACGAGATGGGTTCTAGCCCTTGTCCTGGCACTGCCTCATCTTGGTCATGCCGTGGGAGCTGGGAATGCCCTGACTCCCTGCCAGGGATGGACCTGCCAGCCCAGCAGACCCAGGCAAGAGCTGAACCTCAGAGATCTTTGCTGGTGGCACTCCAAATGCTGCCTCCTGTGTGTTTGGGATTTTGTTGTGCCTCTCCAAAGTTGTGCCCACAGTTGGGGCAAGCACCACAGCCCCTGCAACCCATGGACCACCTGACTGTGACTGTGGCAGAACAGAACCCACTTTTGGGGTGGAACTGAGGTGTCAGAGACAAGGGTGCAGCTCATGCTGAGGCTTCTGCCATGACTGCACTGCTCTGGGTACGCACTCTGGCTTTCTTAACCCTCCCGCAGGTTTGTCTGTGTAAATCATGGTCACCGCTGACCCTCCTGTGGGATCTGAGACATTGCTCACACCAGGACATGGCTCCAGTGGCTGGAGGGCTTTGGGAACTCCAGCACACAGTGGCAGTAGGGTGACAAATGTCTCTAAGGCTCCACAGCACCTGGGCTGAAGCATCACCTGACACAGAGGGGTTTGCCATCACTGATGCTCCCATTACTGCATCCCAGCATGGTCCCTGAGCAAAGGAATTCTCAAAGGCTGAACATCCCTGAGGGCTGAACCAGCTCCTGACACGTGAGCCAAGGAAATGCTGCAGCCAACAGCAAACCCACTGCCTTCCGAGAGCCTCCAGGCTTCTGGAGTGGCCCCACTGGCTCAGTGTTCCCTGCACTGGCTGTGAGAAGGTGCTCACTGGGGATAGCGATGCAGCAAACAAGGCACCACACAAGGGGAATGAACAGAAAATAATCTGTAATAAAGGGTGAATCAAAGGGTTTAATCCAAGGTGTTAGAAACACAGAATCATGGAATCATTAAGTTGGAAAACCCCTCTAAGATGAAAGAGTCCAACCATTAATCCAACACTGCTACGTTCACCCTAAACCATGTCATCAAGAGCCACATCCACAAGTTTTTGAACACTTCCAGGGTGGGGACTCTACCAGTGCCCTGGGCAGCCTGTTCCAAACTGACTGATCCAGAGAGAGCTCCTCATCCAGACCCATCATTTCTCTTGCTCTAATATTTGAACATCAGTCTCACAAGGTAGGGAAGAAAACCCAGAAGTGAAAAGTTTGATGTTTCCAGGAAGACACAAAACAAGACAAAAGGAGGAAGCCAGGGACAGCAGCTTTTAAGAGCCATGGGTGGGACAGAACACCTTTAGGGTCACCATCTGGGGCAGTGCCTTAGATTAGGGCACTTCAAGGGCAGTGTCTCAGGGGCAGGTGCTGTGGAGCAACACTATGGACATGGATTCCCTGCTGCACCTTTTTAACTCAAGGGGGACTGGAAATCAGCCATTCCCCTCAATATTACACTGGGTCACTTCCCTGAAGTATCTGAGTTTTCCTGTGCACCTCAAAGGACTTTGCCACTTCTCAGATATATTCACAGCTCCAGCTCCAGCTGGAAATAAGTCCAGCAATTTTGCTGTCAAAAGTACATCGGCTTTATCTTTGGTTTCATGTTTTACAATCCAGGAATTACAAACAGGAAACATTTTTTAGAAAGCCTGGAACCTACACAGAACTTGAACAGTCTGTAGACAAAATCAGAAGTTTTCCCAAGCGGGAGGCTGGTGGTGGATGTGTGGAACCTTTAATATTGGCTGAAAGAAGCAGAATGGAGGAGGCTGCTTAGTGTGTTTGGGGAGTCTGGTGTCTGTTGAGCTTGTTAAGCACATTTAGTCTTGAGGTTATGTGTTCCAAAGTGCCAGTGGCACCTGGGACTGCTCATCCCTGAGTGCAGTCATCTCCCTGTGCACTCATCTCCCTGCTCCATCCAGCTCCAGTGGCAAGAGACAGGGATCCAGAGGGGCTGATTCATCCTGACCTGACAGATCTCACAGATAGAGGAGATTAATCACCTCCCCTACCTCTGCCTTTGCCGGCCAGGGGAGGAGTCAGACAACTTGTCAGAACTAAATGGCTGATTCTCAGATAGACTCAGTTAGGTAAGACAAATTTTACTGTGAATCCTTCACAGGTCCCAGTCCTTTTTGCTAAAGTAACACGTCCTGAAGACCTTTACCAAAAATATTTAGAACTAAAGGTTTGCATGACACTTAAATTTGGAGAAAAACCTTCCCTCCTCAGTAAATGCTGAGGAGTCTCTCAGAGAATAGCCAGAGCTGTGTAAATCCCCGGTGAGCCAGAAGGGACTGAACTGTTGTGTCCACAGGACTCTGGTGTCTAATGGAGGTCCTGACCTTCATCACCTTCATCACCTTCATCTCCACCTTCCAGCTGTTCCCCAGAACACTGACACTGCTGACTGAAACCCCCAGCAGCCAGTGGCATTCCCACCTACCCAGCATTTGTCCAGCTGCCACAATGATTGGGAACAAGATCACAAATTAACAAGAGGAAACAATAACCCTCACATCAGCAATAGGAGCTGCAGTAGCATCTTGCCAGCATGAGCAGAGCTGGGCCTCAGCTTCCTCCCTCTTTAACAAAAAAAAACCAAAACCAAACCAAACATCTACAAACCCTTGGAATAGCTGAAACAGAGCAAATTTGCTAGAACAAAGCACAACAAACTGCATTTGGGAGTCACAACAGGCAAACAGCAATGTATCACCAAAACAAAACATCCCAGTCATTAGACTTGTGAAGATCAGAGGCTCCACCTCTACCTCAGGAGCTGCCTTGGTTGCACTTGTCTGGTGGCCACAAAAACCCTGCCTGGTTACCATGGCTGGACCCTCTGCAAGGCTCCACTGCCTTAGGGACGGACACAGGATGGATGGATGGACCTGTGTTCTGACCCATCGCAGAATCACAGAGTGGTTTGGGTTGGAAAGGTCTTCAAAACCCATCCAGTTCCCCCCCCTGCCATGGACAGCGCAACCTTCCACTAGACCAGGTGGTTCCAAGCCCTGTCCAACTTGGCCTTGGGATGGGGCAGGGATGGGGCAGCCACAGCTTCTCTGGGCACCTTGTGCCAGGGCCTCCCCACCCTCATGGGGAAGAATATCCCATCTAACCCTGTCCTCTGGAAGTGGGAAGCCATTCCCCCTTGTCCTGGCACTCTGTCCCTTCTAAATAATCTCTCTCCATCTTTCCTGTGGTTCCTTCAGGCTGCAAGACCACAATTAGGTCACCCCAAAGCTTCTCTTCTCCAGGCTGAACAATCCCAACTTCCCCAGTCTTTCCTCACAGCAGAACTCTGCATCCCCCTGATCAGCTTGATGCCTCCTTTGGACTCACTTTTCCATTTTGGTGACAGAAGCCCCTTGGCTGGGATTCAACCAGCACAGCAAAGGACACTGAAATGGGCCAACAGATAGGCTGGAAATAAACACTTCAAAGACACTGTGGTGCTCCCAGTTTTCCTGCTGAACACGCAGTGATGCAAACCCAGCAAGAGACACCACTGCCTTGAAGCCATTGTGCTACACCAAGGCCATTAGGAAAGACCCAGGTAAATCCTTCCGAAGCTGAGGAATTCTGGTGCTCTAAACAGGCAGAGGATCTGGCAACCACCAGGAAAAGCTACAGGTCTGTCTGTGTGTTTGGAGCCACCAAAACCTTTCCTGGTTCAAGCCTTTGATAGCTGAAATGGAGCTGCTTTGCAGTCCCAGGGCTGTTGAAGGCAGCCCTCTGCTTTTCTCATATTCAAATCCCAGGTCTGTGAATTGCTCCTTTCTACTTTAGAGCTGATGAAAAGCAGGGAAGAACAGAACACAGGTGTGAGGTGGAGGGGCAACATGAGCACAAGTTGTCCCAGTGGACTGTGGAGAGGTATGGAGCAATTCCCAGTGTACCAGGAGTCTGTCACCAAGGACCAGGAGCTCTGTGGGACGTCCAGACTCACACTGCACAAAGACAGGTACCATCTCACCTGTGCTTTTTCTAGAAATCTGCAATAATTTATTTGGAAATCACTGTGGAAGAACTGGACCCCGTTTTTTTGCAAGCATGGAGAATATCTGGGAAGGGTCTGCAGTATCACTGAGGCTGGGAACAGTTCTAATGCAAATCCCCTGATCCTCATTTCCCAGCCACATTCGTGTCATTCACAGCCACATTTTGGTGCACAGGAACAAAGATGGGAACTGCTCCAGGTGAGCACTGGATGTGCTCCAGACTTGAACGGAGCTGTGACAGCCTGAACCCAGCCCTGATCCTTCAGGCAGCTTCCAAACTCCTGTGCCATTGGATATCAGCCCACAAATCCAAACTAAATCTTGTCCACTCTAAAATCCCCACATGAAACAGCTGTGGGGTCCTCGATCCTCCTCCTCCACTGCACTGAATCCCTTCCTAAGATAGCCAGGGTGAGTTTCTGAAGCATTGTGACCTCCCTACATGACTGTGCGAGGTTCCTCCTGTCCAGGTCACCTCAGACCATGTCACAATTCCCAGATAAAGGAGTGTCTTACCGGGTATCCCCAGCTGCTGTTGCCTGTCTGGGTTTTGGTGTAGTAGCTGCCCCGGGACGTCCCATAGCCATATCCATCAGCTAAACCATCGTACATGGAACCTGCAAATGGAAAAGGCATGGTCAGCATGAGAAAGCATTCCCTGGAGAAAGGATTTATAGCAGGCCCCTTGCAGAGCACAGAGCTCATTTTTAACAGCAGGTTTATTTATAGACAGAGTTCTAAAGCTCAACAGGAGCATGGGGAATACAGACAGCCCTCGTCACTGCTGGGAACTCCAGCCCTCAGACCACAGACCCTCCAAACCACCCTAAGGTTTGCAGCACAAAAGACCAAGTGCTATAAAACCCAAAGCAGAGGAGCAGAAAGGGTCAGAGATGGGGCCAGTGTCTGAGGTCATGGAAACCAGAGTCCCACACTGGTTTGGGTTAGAAGGGACCTTAAAGCTCATCCAGTGCTTCCCTCTGCCATGGGCAGGGACACCTTCCCCTATCCCAGGTTGCTCCAAGTGCCGTCCATGCTGGCCTTGGACCTTTCCAGGTATGGGCCAGCCACAGCTTCTCTGGGCACCCTGTGCCAGGGCCTTGCCACCCTCATAGGGAAGAATTTCTTCCCAATATCCCATTTATCCCTGCCCTCTGGCAGTGGAAAGCCATTCTCCCTTGTCCTGTCACTCCAGACCCTTGTCAATCATCTCTCTCCATGTTTCCTGTCAGCTCCTTCAGGTACTGGAAGGCCACAATTAGGTCACCCTGAAGCTTCTCTTCTCTAGGCTGAACAATCCCAGTTCTCTCAGCCTTTCCCCACAGGAGAGGGGCTCCCTTCCTCTGATCAACTTGGTGGCCTTCTCTTTGTTGTATGAGGGGAACCTGATGATACGTTGTCCTACATGCCCTGGAATGTCTGGCCATGGAAGACGTGTCCCTCATTCCGATTTGGTGTAAATACAATTTCCCTCTCTGAGGGCAGAACCCACCCCTGACCCTTTCACCAGTCCACTCCATGTCTGAATCCCACCAATCCCATCAGCATGAGCAGCCTGAGCAAGGCTTGCTAAAATCAATCAATAGTCACTAACAAACACCATGGATAAAGGATGATTCACCTGGGGATATTTAACAGCTGCTGATCTAAAACAGCCAAGCACTACACAACCTCATTTCACTCTTTGAATTTCAATCTTGTCTCTAAAAGATCACTTTGTGTGTCTACACTTTCTGTTCCTGAAAATGTATAGAGCTCCATCATTATTTTTGGGATGCTGTAGGGATAAATGAGACTGGATCTCAGATATGGAGATCAGGAGGATCTTGGATCAGGAAGAACCCATCAGCCATTTCTTCTATTTCTCAGTGCTTTAACTGGAGTTTGGATTTACCTATCCCAGCCCTTCCAAGAGCTCTCCTGGCAGCCTCTAGCTCTGCAACCTTTGAATCCCTCCTAGAAGTATTTTAGTCAATGCCATGTTCATTCCTATGAGACAAATGAAGTGAATCATTACCTTTCTACAACGGAATTCCCTTAATCCCCTTTGGATGTTCCAAAAGAGTTTAGGGAGATTTCAGTTTCATTTTCAGAAGTGCTCAATAATTGTGTCATCCCAGGTCCCGTTATGAGGAAGTGCAAACCCTACACCCCAATTAACTACCAGGGGAAGCTCTGAATGTCTAACAAAGTACATAGTCAGGATTTACCTGTCCTAACTTATGCACCTAAACTGGTGGGTAATGTCAGAAATATCCTAATCTCTGTGATTGTTTGATAAGACTCATCTCTGAGATAAACTGGATAAGCTCGACCACAAAGGCCCCGGAGCCACCCAGGTCTCCTCCAGCCACTGATCCTTGGAATAAACCTAATTTATTGCCCTGCCTGAGGCACCTAGAACCTGTTATGGTGATTTGGTTTGTGGCTAAAAATCCTTGCATTTTCTCAGGAAGATGATTCCTGTGGATGTGGTGTAAATAATGAGATTTGCTTTCTATTGTCAGTGGGAGAGGAGCGGGACTGCACCTGGAGAAAATCCCTGGATGCAGAACAGGCCACAGCCAGGTCGGCTCCCAGCCCTGCACCTGTGCAGGAAACCAGAGGGGCTCCTTTTCCATGGTCTGGAGATGTGGTGGGCACTGCTCCTCATCCAGATCTCCCCAGCCCTGCCTGAGTGTTCCATGCATATAAAGTTGCACAGAACTTTCTGATAAGGCAAGGAAGTAGCCATGGAAACCCAATGGGAGATTCAGCTGTGGCCTTCACCTTGTGCTCCTTCCCCACCTGGGATTTCCCTTCAACTCCACATTAGGACATCAGTGTTGGGCCTCAGCAACAGCAAGGTAGTGCTGGAAGTGGGTTCCACCTGGGCCAGGTGATTCCCCAGGACACAGAGGTGTCTGATAACTAATTCTAAGCACGAAGGTAAAACCATTCCATGATAATTTCCTGGGAATTCCTTTTTCAAATCAGCCTCTTGTTCTCTGTAAACATCCTGTAACTGCAGGTGGGAGCACCTGGAGCATTTTCCTGAGTGAGCAGCTGTAAAAAGGGGTCTGGGCCTGACTCACAAGTCCCTCTGATGAGTTCTCCCTGGGGACCACACTTTTCCTTTCAGGATCTATTCCTGCCATGCACTCCAGACTTTGGGGTTGAGCAAGGGGACACCCAAAATAAGCCAGTTTAGGCACATCTGTAATTTTTTTGGATAAATTTGCCACTCTGTGGTCAAATTCAGATCAGGCAGTTGATGCAAATTTATGTTCTCCAGCTGTGGAAGGGTTGCCTTCGCCTCCCAGAACTTGTACACAAGAGCTTATAAACACATAATTACACAGAACCTCAAATGTTCAAGGCATTTTGAAGTCACCCTGCTGGTTGGAGAAGATGCTTCTCCTGCCACCACACAACCAGGGTTTATTGCTTGGAGAGCTCAGTCTTGAGGCCAGGAAGAAGCTGGGGATTTTCTGGTGGAGGTGGCTGAAGAAAACCTGATCTTTGTTTGTTTGTGCAGGTTTGGACACTTCTCTGCCTGGTTCACCTTGAGACCCAGCTGAGAGCTGTATCCCCAGCCCTCAGGGACAGGAAGGAGATCCCTCTTTTCAAACACCTCAAGAGTAAGGACCTCACAACCTGGTCACAGATCCTTGGAATTTGGGATAAACCCAGATGATCTCAAAATTGTGGGTGGAAATGCTCTTAGTGGGAGATGCCCTCCTGGTGCTTTTTTCTGACTATGTCCATGTGTCTGTGTCCTAGTTGCTGTCACCCGAGCAGCTCTTCATGTCCCTGGAAGGGCCCACGTGCACTTGGACAAACACAGATCCAATTCAGATCACTGTATTCAGTGCAGATAACACAGAGCCATGGAATCACAGAATCACTGAGGTTGGAAAAGCCCTCCAAGATCATTGAGTCCAACCATTCCCCCAGCACTGCCATGTTCACCACTAAACCATGTCCCAGGTGCCACATCTATACACTTTCTGAACACTTTCAGGAATGGTGACCCCACTGCCTCTCTGGGCAACCTGTGCCAGGGCCTGACAACCCTTTTGGGAAGAAATTTTCCATGATATTTAACCTAAATCTCCCTTGTCACAGCTTGAGGCTGTTGCCTCTTGTCCTGTCCCTGTTCCCTGGGAGCAGAGCCTGACTCCACCCTGGCTGCCCCCTCCTGTCAGGAGCTGTGCAGAGCCACAAGGTCCCCCTGAGCCTCCTTTTCTCCAGGCTGAGCCCCCCCCAGCTCCCTCAGCTGCTCCTCATGACAGAGGATCCTCAATTGCAGGGACAGAGCTGGAAAGATGTGGTAGAACCACCCAGATGAGGTGCAGCCTCTCAGTGACCATCTGGGCTGAGAACACCCCTGAAGGCTGCTCAGCTTCCCCATCCCCAAATTATCATTCCCCCATGACATTTCCTTTAAAATTTGGGCACTTTATAATCTCTTTTATCTTCAGTGGGACAATTCATGAGGGTAAAATCCAATTACAGCAGATAAGAAGTGCAAGCTTGCAGTGCATCTCTGTGAGCCCCCTTAAACCATTCCCACTGCCCTCATCCCCTTCTCCATCCCCGTTGTTCATCATTGCAGAGCAAACTGAGGCTGCCATCAAACCCAGTGTAGCTGTTCTTGATGAGTTATTTGCTTTCCTCAAAGGCAACTCTCCCCCCTTGCAGCTGGCACTGATGGCAGGAGAAGAGCTGTGTTCACAGTGCCGTTTTCCCAAAGCCAGCCGGACACACCGAGCCAACGTGGGGATTGTGGAAAAGGATGCCTCTTAATAAATATTAATCTGTGGCAGGGAAAGGCAAGACAAGAACCCGTCACTGGCAGTGCAAGCTTGGCGAGTTAAATCATAAACTATGCACGGCTTTAAACAATAAGGATGATTAAACACAGGAAAAACACAGGGAGAGCAGAGGCCTGTGGGAGCCACGAAACAAAGCCTGGGTGCCTTCTAGGAGAGAAGTGTCAGTGAAATCCCAGACAGTGAGATTCCTGCAGGAATGACCAAACTCCAGTTCTGCCTTCTGGACTATGCGCTAATAGCTTTGGGGATTTTTTTGTATCCCAATAATCTGAGGTTTGTGGAAGAGTGGAACCTTTCACTGAATCATCTCATACTGGGGGAAGTTACAGAAGTCTTCAAAAGACTTTTTATTCCCCAGATCTCCTCTTTACATCAGAGTCCTGCTCCTCACCAAAGCCAGGTGGGATCCCATCAGAGCTTAGTGGGATTTCTCCCCTCTCAGCCACAGCCAGCACAGAAACCTCTCAATCCCAGCTCAGCCATGGGACAGCTGGATCTGACACTCCTAGGATGTGTCTCCTCAGTGACAAATCACTGGCAGAACTTTCCTTTAGCCAGAGGAATTTGCAGAGCAGAGCTGTTGGCTACGAGACGCTGGTTCAGCTTGGCCTGGCCTTTCCTCCTGCCATACCACTGAAAGTCATTTTCCCTGGAAATTTGCATTACTCACAAATTCAGGGGGAGCCATCCAGTTTGGTATTCCCATGGGGAGAAGGACAGGTAAGCCCTGGGGCAGAGCCGACAGAGCCAACCTCCAAGGAGGACAGACCCCACAGACCCCACAGA
>VZTX01020365.1:0-11388 GCA_013400915.1 Pardalotus punctatus
TCCTCAACCCTCGGCATTAGTAGTGAAAAGACTAGTGGGCAGGACTTATGAGGAGTGGGCGAGGATACTGGGTTTGTTCAGCTGAGGGAAGATGAGAGTCAGCGGTGACCCCACTGCTGTCTATAACTTCCTCATGGGTGGAGTGGAGTGGGATGCGCTGTTGTCCTCCCTGTTGTCTGGCGATAGGATGCAATGGAAGCTGGACATAGGCTGTGCACCTTCCTGACAGTGGGAAATGGTGAATGAATTCCTTGTTTTGCTTTGATACCAACAGAAGAAATTGTTGGCAGGATATGAACTCAGGTTCCAGAAGAATCTTGCCCTGATAATGCAATTAATTTGGAGAAATATTCACCTAAAATATTTAATGCTGATAAAACCACAAATTTGTTGGCACTGCAATCCATTGGAATTTACCCAGCAACATGACAAGCTACATCTACTTTCAGTCTTTCACTCCAGCACATCCAGGTGTAAGTAGATTTTGCACAAGAATCCTCATAGGAATATAGGTATACATATAAACGTGTGTATGTATTAATTATATCAAACTGGATTTATTATCTCTAGAGAAATATCAGCCTGTTCATATCCTCATGTGGGAACAGGCATGTTGGAATAAAATACCACTGCATAGCAGCTAGAGGTGAAGGGTTAGCATGGCTTCATGCTTTGCATTTGCTCTGAGAAAAAGAGGTCTTAGATGCTGACATGGCCCTTTTCCACTTCTGGTATAGCTGCTCTGTTTATCTGCACAACATGGAGCTTTTTGTTTAAATTTTTTTCTAGTCTTGTTTGTAGCCCTTATCATTGAAGTCTTTTATTGACACTTACAGGTTTCAGTTTGTGTCTCTGAGCTATATGAGTCTCAACTGTAAGTAAAAATCAAGTTCATTTGTGTTCTCTGAGTTTCACTGAAACTGATGAGACTCTTTAGAGTGAGTTCAGTGGGAGCTGGAAAAGCCCTCACCTGTACTGAGTTAGTTTTCCCTGTAGTCCAGTTTCTAAACAACTTTTGTGAAAAAAATACTTAACGGAAAAAGTGATGGCATAATAATGCAATTTGCCACACATTTGTTATATCCAGTAGAACTACCATGTAGTTGCAACATTATTACTGTGAAATGCTTTTATTTTACAGTAACTGTAATGTAACACTATGTCCCCTGTACAACCCCTTTCTCTCTTATACTCATGAGATAGCATAACTGAAATCTTATTTTCTCACTTGTGATTTCCCTTCTTCATAGACTGGAATTGCAGAATGCCTAATATAAGGATGTCTTTTTTTCTTTTTTTTTTTCTTCTTTTTATTCTGTCTTTTTTTTGTTTCTTTTTTTTAAATATAATGAGAATGAGGCCATATTTCACAAATGCTCTCCCTCTGACCAAATTACCAAATTACCTGGACAATTGTCAGGATTTCCTTCAAACTCTTTTCTTTCTATAGAGGTCCCCTATTTCCTTTTACATGTCACTTTTACAATTGCAAAAGGATTTTCTTAAGAAAAATGTTGTCTTTCACCTCATAGCTTCCTATAGAATGCTTTCGCAACAGAGTCAAACTGAAAATGCAGTATTAGTATTGTTTTATACATCTTGAACATTGCCCTATTTCAGAAGGGGTATTTTCCCTTTGGAAGTAGCTTTACCACTGCTTATATCTGTATGTTTTTCTTAGACTGTCCATGGATCGCAAGCAATCCCAATTGCACATAACACTTTGTATTGTAATAATGTTAAACTTCCTAGTTTATGTTTTCTATATTATAAACATATTTCTCATGCTTGTTAATGTCTATGTTGAAATTTAATTCCTTTTTATTATTTCACCCTTTTGGCTTATTTTTTTATTTTATCTTAAGTAATCACAATTGTTCTTATTCTGTTCTCAGGAGCATGGTTTTTCATTAAATTTTGCTGCCATAAGACAGAAACAAACTGTGCTGTGTAGTTATTCATACTGTTCAATTATAAGCCCACAGATTTTTAGTTTTAAAACCTTTATATTTTTATTTTTTATGGCATCAACAACTTACGAGGGAAATTTAAAAATAAGATGATTTTAGTATTTTGCATTAACCCAGTCCTTTGGTATTTTTTTTCTCTAGAAGAGGGGACCTGGGATTTAGAATTTACTTCCAGTTCCAACCTGGGCCATAGTTTAATCATTTGATTACTTTTTCAGGGAATGCAAATGCTGATCTGTACCCCAAGACAAACAGAGGTGGACACAGGCTTTGTGTCAGGGTGATAATCATTCACTAATTTAACAAATGTTTACACCTACCCTAGTAATAATTTATTTTCCTTCAACAGACCCATTTTAAAGTAGCCATAACTACACAGAGTGAAAATGCAGGAGGACTGGGGCTCTTCTACTGAGACTTGTGTTGGAGTGTGGGACAAGACAGTCACAGAAGTGAAATTTCAGACACAGAGAGGTCAGACAAAGATGTTGTGCAACATTTAGGCTGTTCCAAAGTTAGGCAGCCACAGCATGGTAGTTTTTCACATGGCAACTTTTAGCCTGGGCTACAGAATTTCAATTAAGCAGGCATTCCAATTTGCACATCTAGATACTTTTTCATGAGCTGGGCCAAAATCAGTTACTAAAATAATCTTTTAAAATAATTTTTCAGATCACAAGTAAAACTGAAGAAAA
This sequence comes from Pardalotus punctatus, assembly GCA_013400915.1. NCBI lineage: Eukaryota > Metazoa > Chordata > Aves > Passeriformes > Pardalotidae > Pardalotus > Pardalotus punctatus. The sequence goes on from VZTX01020365.1 coordinate 2,666, forward strand.
TATATACATTTCTGAATCCCCTCTACAGCTTATCATACATGTACAAACTTAAGAAATACCTTCGCCAAGGCACAATGTATTAATGTTCCCAAGGCCTTATTCAAACCCTTCCATTTCTGTGCCTTGATCTAAACTGAAAATAACTGGTTACTTTCCAAAAGCTGAAGTTTTGGTATTTCATTCTCCTCTGTGTTGAATTGTGGCAGTGCCCCTGCCTGCCTTCTCTAATGAAACCTATTGGGTTGATTTTCCTCCTCAGGACAGAGAGCCTGAGGGGGAAGGAGAAGGCGAGGCTGGGGAATTCCCCACATTTCCCGCCTCTTAAGTTGTCCATCAAAATCCTAGTTTACACCCCTTTTCCCCTCCCAGTTATTTCATATGTATTAGCTTACTTTAATATGTATCAGTTGCTGGAAAGTTCTTCGTTCTTTGTGCCCCCGTTGGTTCGTTTGAATGTACCCCTCCCCTTGTTTCGTTTCATTGGACACTTGCTCTTATGTAATCCTTCCCCGTTGGTTAATCTGTTGTTCCTCCCCTTGGACCTCCCCTTTCTGCTCCCCTTAAAAACCTCTGCGACAGTCGTTTTATTTGTTCTTTTTTTCCTGTGCCTGGTGTTGTGGTTCTCCTGTCCCTTCCCGGGCAGACTTGGTTTCCGTGGTAACTGAAGCCTTCCCAGCTCCTCTGTCTCTGCAGCGTTGCTACACTGTATTCACCTGCTGCCAGCCGCAGCTGGGGTCTCTTCGAAGGACTCCTGGCTTGAGAGCAGGCGCCTGTCTCCGGACAAAAAGGGACACGCAAGCGGTCTCCGCTAAGGCACGAGTGTTCCAGTTGCGCGCTGACCAGCGGGCCGTCAAGCAGGCAGCAACATTGAATCTCTTCAGGTGCCTTGTGAGGATGACGGAGGTATGTCAACACCTATCTGCAGTAGCAGAACCCATAGAGGGACATGAACTGGAAAGGAAAGATATCACCCCGTTATTGTTCCAGAGGAGATAATAGGAAAATAATGTAGCTAGAGGTAGACAAACACTTTGACAACTTCTTTTTGTATAGCCATTGACCCAAAGGACCAGCTAAGGTGACAAAAGGGTGCTCAAGACAATAAAAAACCCTGAAGGAAGAGCTGCAGACAGCAACACATAATGACTTGGGGCGTATTTATCTATTATAGCACTGAAAAATCTATGCTTGTGACTTGATGTTGGGAGGTGATAGGGGAATACAGTGAAGTGTTCTAATACTTACCTTTAATCTACATTTCAAGGTCAGTGTGCCTCTGTTGGCATTTACTATTAAGTAAATGATCCTTTATTCACATGCCTGTAACCTCACTGAAGACTTGACTTGCAAAAATGTTCAGCAAACAAAATGCTATGACATTTTTAAAGACGCAGTGAGAAAGTAAAAAAAATACTAAGTAAGGTTTTGAGAGGATATGCTGAAAGCCAAATTATTTAGTTTGCATATTGATACAATAAGCTCTGCAAGACACACGTGTACAAGCCCCAAAACCAAAGATGCTAATGGCAGGGACAGGGTGGGAGCTAGGACTCTGATAGGTACTTCACAGGCAGGAGATTATCTGGTTTCTCACATTATTCTTTAATGGTGTAAGTTCTTCTGACTTCGCTTTTTCAAAGACTTGTTGGAAGGATGAATGTAGCTGACAGTGTAGCAGCACTTTCAGAGGGTATTACATTGGTGTAAAATCAAATGAAATGAAAACAAAATACTGAGTTCAATGAAATATTTCAAATTTTCTTTTAAAAAATATTTTACTTTCTATCTTTACTTCAATCTTCATGAAATGCCTTTGTCTTCCTGGAGTCCGTGATTGCTAAATCAAAGGATTACAACAAATGTATCATAGTTTTTCTATTTATTTGCAACTGAATAAACTAAATAAGTAACATATTTGTTATATCTGAAAACAAAATTAATAAAATTAAACAAGCAGGCTGAATGGACATGTTGATGTCTCTGTTTTCAACAGAGCCTCATTGTGGAAATAGTAACATACTACAATAAATGACAAAAGGTTCTTGTTATGTGTAGTTATTTATTTGCTGAGCAATGATTTATTCTCCAAAAGTTTGCATAACAAATGATGCCCAAGAAGCTTTGCTCTGATTAACAAACTTTCTGTGTCATACGCACACACCATCTCCAACCAACGTTCCAGAGAAGAAAATGAAATTTATTAGACAATAGAGAAAGATTTAAACTAGTTATATATTTGTATTTGCTCTCTGGACATTGTTCATTCTTGTCTAAGTAAGTTTTTGCAGTTGCATCCATTTTAAAAGGATGCTTTCAACAAGCCATTATCGCTACCCATAATAAAGGCAGGACCATATTGCTGCTTTTTTCATCCTGAAGAGCTGCTCATAGCAAGGCACTCAGTTAAGTCACCCACAATCACACCACAACTATTAGTTTATGGCAAAAGTAAAGATGGTCAGACGTACAAAACTGGGCATGCATTATTAATATCAGCTTGGAAAGTGTTGTGGTCAAGTTATGGTAAATATCACTGGTAGTACAGTACTGAAGGCTTTGGAAGTCATCAACCAGAGCTTTTGATATGGAACACATGACATAACCACAAGCTGCACTTCATGAAATTTGAAAATAGGACATGAGGAGTGACCTAATTCAATTCATGTGGTTCCATGTGTTTGAAGTTAATAAACCTCTTTTTACTGGGGGGCAACAAGGCCTTTAACAAAACAGCAGCCCTGTAGTGCCAAGTTGTTTGTCTTTGGGGATTCATCCTCTTTGTATTTTGATTGGTAATTCATTAATTCCGTAGGTGTTTCCTATACCTTTCACACATACTATTTGAAGGGGTAATTAACTGCAAGTTTAAATGGTTTTCCTATCTGCAGGTGTAATGGGGGGGGTGGAGTCAGACTGCTCACATATGATGTACCAGGTCTTCAGACAGCAGCAAAATGAGGATTCTGGAGATAGACCCACAGCATCACTTTCTAATGTTTACAGGCATTATTCATCTGACATTTTTCAAACGCTTGCTTTCATAGAAGTATTTTATAAACTCTTCTAAATTGATTTACTTCTTACATAATTCTTTCCCTGTTTTGTATTCCCCCACCCCCCGGAGAATCAAATGCCTCAAAAACACTAGCAGATGATTAGATAACCGCCTTAAGTTTTTGAAACAACTCTTCTGGTTTCCCAGCCAGATATTATGGCCTTTTAATGCATCCAACAACAAAAATTAATACCAACTGTGCCTCCTAGCCCCTTCATGGTTGTAGTTTTTTATCTGTCAGCTCTTTTTCTGATGTCATGTAATTCCTCTTACTCTCAAGAAAAACATTGGATTTTGTTTTGAATCATAATGAAATTTCAAACAATCCAACATTTCATCTCAGCATTTGAGATCAAGACAGAATATTTTGACATTCCAAATTCAGCATATTTTACTGTAATCTGCTTAGGGACATCACAGGACTTACATTTTCATTTTCATTTGGCTTCAGCTGCCCTGCAGACTAGGCAGATCATTTCACATGTTCTACTTTTGGGGGAAAAAAAATCACCATGATTTCCCACAAAAAGTTTTTACTGTTAAAATGGAAATTTTCCTGCAGAGATTTTTGATTTGGGGAGCAGCTCTTTTCCACTCAAGAAGCACTTTTGTAGGAAGCGTTATAGCTGCTGCTGAGCAGTGCTTACATAGCATCAAGGCCTTTTCTTTTACTCAGAGTTTTCGCAGTGAACAGGCTGGGAGTGCACCTTCAGTGGGAAGGAGACACAGCTGGCACCGCTGGCTTCAACTGACCAAAGGAATATACCATAATGCATGGCATTGTGCTTAGCAAGAAAGACTGAGAGGCAAGAGGAAGAGGTGATGCTTGGACTTAAAGCATTTTTCTTCCCAAGTCACCACTTCATGTGATCCTAGGGATAGCTGAATACCTGCCTGCCCATGGGAAATGGTGAATTAATTCCTTGTTTTGTGTTTCTTGCATTCACAGTTTTTTGGGGTTTTTTTGCCTACCTAAACCATCATTATCTCAATTGCCTTTCTCTGCACTGTTGAGGAGAAAACACTCCACCATGTCCTGTATCTGGGATCACATATTTTCTGAAGGCCTAAATCCCCTAGCAGAGTGAGTTTTCTTCACACCCAAAGCAGAGAACACAGAAAAAGTCTTTTATTAAAAGATTAATAGTCCTCAGAAGTAATAATAGAAAATTGAACAGCAAATATATTCTTTGATTAGTATAATTCTCAAACTGCTAAGACAGTATTTTCAGACCTCTCCAAAACATACATTCATTCAACGGTTTCTCCCAATCCTGCTTTCTCTAAGCTATATAAACTTTTCTTTTTTGCACTTTGCGCAGGTAGCTGATACTACAGATGATGACAGATGAGCAGCCTTTGAAAGGCAGAAGGCCTCTGTCTGGACACATAGAGAGAGGGTCACATCCTAGTATCTACAGTCCTGAATTCATTTGCAGGAAGAGCAAGCTGCAGGGGTTGTAACTAACCTGAGAGACTAACTGCTACAGCCATTATTTTCCAGCCTATGTTCAGGGACTATTGGCAAGACTTCTAAAAGTATTTCAAGTGATGATGACTTGGTGTTTTCTGTGTTTTCTTTGCTGAACGTAACAAGCAGTTAAAACACCTTTGATGGAACAGTTTTACATCAGATTTCATCAATTTGATTTTTTTTTCACCCAAGTAGAACATGTCAATTTCAATTAAGCTTTATATGTGGGTATGTCAAAATGAATAATTTCAAGTTTTGTATTTGGTTTTGATGAAATAAAACATTTTGGTTTGCCTTTATTATTTGGGGGATACAATAAAAGACAGGACTGGAAAGAGCTAATCCCTTATGCATGTTCACCTACATTGATGCCACTTTCTAAAATGCCACACTCATAAATATCCTTCCTTAAAACTGTGAGCAACTGTAAATTCTCTCTGAATAAGAGTTATTTCCTATATTTGCACCATTTTACTGATATATTATTAGAACTGCACTCCTCAATTTAGCTAATCAGTTGATCGCACATTTTTATATCCAATTATTGTTGCCTTTATTATTTGTTATCTTAGTATTTTTATTATTACCTTTCCCATACCAAAGTCCTGTTACCATCTTGCAAGAAGGCTTTGAATAACTTTGTTCCTGATGAATGCGTCAAATGTCTGAGTCTTTCAGTAATCTCCAAGTTGTTTTTCAGATGTTTATGAACAGTTTAATTATTTGTTTCAAATTACATTGATCTGTTTCTTGCCTAGGTCTTCATTTTAAGGACATTCTTTCTTTATTCAGTATTCCTTGGTCTTCTGTGGAGGGCAGAGGAAGAGAAATTTTTAATAATGCTTATTTTAAAATGAAGTTTTACTCTTTCAAATTATTCATTCTTATCCCTTTAACAGTTATGGGTACTCCCTTTTGAAAGGGAGTAAGAATCAGACAACTCACCTTGAATTTTTATGTCAGATTATGGTCAATGAATAATGAAAACAGAGAAGAAGGAGAGAACAGTAAGAATAATTTATAATCTTTTTCCTTGATTAGGAAAATATCTGAAAATAGAAATCAGAGCATCATTTATAATTTTTTTCCTTCTATTTGGCTGCTGTCTTGGTTCCTTATTAATAAATCTATTTGGTTTTGCGACACAGATTTCCAGCCTTTTGTTCCAGATCAGGTTGTTGTCACATGAAATGGGGAACATTTTCTATTATCTAGCACATAAAAGAACTAATTTTTAGTTAAATACATACACAGACGTAGCCATAGCAATAAAGTTATAGAAGAACTAAATATGTTGAGCTAGATGTGAAAGACCCCAGTATTACTGTATTTTTTTCTCACCGAGATGCTCTCTTTGGAAATGTGCCCCGGATACAAAAAAGTTATTCTTCCCGACAAAGACATTGGAAAGCATCACTGATAAAGTTCAAATTATAGAATAATGAGTGCAGGATCAAGTCTGTGTATTGTATACTAATTTGGCAGTGCCATTTGGAAAAGAAAATAACAAGTGACACCTATTAATGATGAACTCAAAGGGTCTCATTTTCAAAGTATTGAAGCAAAAGGCCATTTGCAAAAATATATGCCCAATTGCATGCTTAATCTGCATGCACAATTACTGTGACTTCATGTGATTCTCAGGTATTGAAACTCAACTGACCATTTCCATGCACACAACCTGATTTGCATTTGCAATCACAGTAAATATGCATTCAGATTAAATTTGTAATCATGCATGCAATTTTGCACATGGCCCTGAGCTTCTAATATTTGGAAAAACCAAACCCTGAAGGCTGCACTCCTCTCTTGAATACACAGAAATCCCACTGAATACACAGAACCCCCACTGTCCCATTATAAGGGCAGTCAAGAGCAGAATGTCCTTCCATATGTTTTTGCAGCACCCATCTTTTATAAATAATTGTTTCCTACATTGAAAATCTAGCCCAAACCCAGAAGTTTTTCACTAAATAATTAAACCCTTTGACTACATCACTTAGCCAGCCTGGATTGAAATAGCCAAGGTATTTATCAACTCCTTTACAAATTGGAATGCCAAGATGAACTTAACTAATGCTGAAAACTGCACCACAATACAGTGAACAATGCAAGACTGTTATACTCAAATAGTCCTTTCTTGGTCTGTGCTTCATATCTGTAGTAGGGAAAAAAGGGAGTATTAGAAGAACCTGAGCAAGGAAACTAGAAGGTAAAGACAGACACCTGAATTACAGGAAATGAGAAGACTCTCCAGAGCAGGTCTGGAATTTTATATTCAGGACTCAGTTTAACAGATTAAAAAACCTAAACCGTGGAAGATAAAGATTGCTAAACTCAGTGGAGCTTAACTGTATGTGATAATAGTATTAACGTAGGAGACGCTTACAAAGTACCTTTTAGCTGCAGGCTCCAAAATATTTTACATGAATGGTTATTATTACTACCACTCTACAGAAAGGACACCCAAGGTACTGAAAGGTTCTGTCACATGCTAACAGAAGCCAAGAAGCAGAATTTAGGTTCTTACCTATTTCTACAGTTTTCCTTAGAATCCTAAAAGAAGGAACTACAATGAGAGCAGAATCCTTTTTACACAAGCTTTAGACTACAGCAAAATAGTGAGTTTCTCCACAAGGGAAATTTGTGTGGTCACAGGGCAGATGAAAGGAACTTTTAAGGAATTCAGAGGCTGTGCTAGTCTACAATTGTTCAGCTTTTCTGTAAAGAAGAATCTTCAAATTTTCATTCCTCTAATTTTTTTGGTGTGTGTACAAGTATAGATATATTATCAGTATTAGTGTAAGTACAGCCAGTATGGGATTTGCTTGTGCAATTTAGATGGTCAGCTTTAACAGACATATAAATAGAATTGCTCCTTCCTTTGAAAGAAGTATTTCTTTCAAAGGAAGTAGCATATATATATATATATATATAGATAGATAGAGAGTAGTAGATATATATACAGTAGTATTCTGTAATAAAGAAATTTCCCATTAAAACTATTGTTTATGTGAATCAGTTATAAATACCAATAAGTACTTGTGCAGAGTATCTGTTAATGGAAGTGCATTTTGCTTAGGTCTAGCTATAAAGAATCACTTCCCACCTAGTTTTCTTAATGTGAATTTTGAATGACTGCATTGCTTTGCATTTAAGTTGTTAACCATACTCACGACCTCCTGTGCAATTGGAAAAGAGCAAAGTCCAGGGGAACACTTCAGACAAAGAAGCATAATGGTGCTGTTGCATCTGGTATATCTGCTTTCTAGAAACAGTTCTTACCTGTCATGTAAAAAGGCATGAATGGAGAACACAGCCATGCCATGTGTAGAGAAGTGGTATTTGGGGATTCATAATCCTTCATGGTCTGTAATCATTACAAGAGTAACATCAGCTCTTACCCAGCACATTCATCTGCAGGAGCCCTTGGCAAGACAGAAATATATTACGATAACAAAAGGAGACAGTGGTTTTTCTGAGCCTCACTGTGATGGAAGAGAAGAAACAGAGAGACTGTCAGAGCAGGACACCTATAGGATATAGCTGCTGTTTGCTTTAGAGTCCCATGAACAGCTAGATTCATTTTGTGTCTTCATTAACATCTCCAGCTCACACTCTTTGGTGAGAGATTTTCTTAAACCCTCTGTCCCCTCCTGCAGAATAAATGTGTCTTAAAATACATGACTGTTCCTTACCACTAACAGTAGCAGATCTTGCAGCCAGGAGTGGTCCTGTAGCAACAGAGGCAGGAAGAACCATTTTAACCTCTTGCTTCAGTGAGGGGAGTCCCATGCTCGTAGGCTTGCCATATCTTTTGCTCTAAGTACCCAGATTCTAAGCCCTGAAACCCTTTGACAAATCATTATGGGGACAGGGGAGATGTGTACAGTATCAAATCAATGCATAAAAACAGTTCTGAAGGCAAGGGTGACCTGTTGGTTGCGCACTAAAGGTGCATTTAATACCAACAGGAGTTCCTATGATACAGGTACAATGCTGACAGTAACTGTCAGCTTTTCAGTAGTCTTCACAGGTATTTTTAGCAATCTCAAAAGGTGTCTTCTGGCTAGGGGTGGAAATAGCATTATTTCTGTGGTTTTTGACCCTCCAGTAGAATGTGAAAACTGTCATAGCTCTTAAATTAAAATGCTGGTGCAGTGTTGCTGGTAGCGTGGGCTGGACCAGCTGACC
>VZTX01020365.1:24886-45191 GCA_013400915.1 Pardalotus punctatus
AAAAGAGGGAGAAGAAAAAGGGAAAGATAGATGAATTAAAAAGAAAAAAAAAAAAAAAAAAAAAAAAAGGAGAAAAGGAAATGGAAGATGGGAGAAAAATAAATAAAAAAACTTTTTGTTTGAAGTAAGGAAGTAACTTATTATATCTTTCCTGGAATGCTCCAAACTGAAAGAATATTTGTGTTTCAATAATTTCTATCTCTACTACAGAAATCAAACCATGACTTCTCTTTGATGTGAAATTTCTTTCTATCACCTGACGTTGACTAAATAATATCCCAATAATCCCTTATTCAGAAAACAGTTTGTTATGATCTGGTTTAAACACAGACAACCAGAGGATATTAAGTCCCTGTGAATAAAGCAGAGTATAGCTGTGTTACATGGTAGAGAAGCTCTACACTTCTGATGCAACACGAAAAAATGAGAAAAAGAAACCTGATATCATGCCCTTGGTTTGCCTTACTATAAATAAACTTGACACACTGCTAAAGGTAGTACACAAACAATTGTGTATAAAGATGAATTACATTGTTTTATAATAATTGGTAGCTCTTACATATCACTTTTGAAGCCAAGACACAAACATTTGACAGTCACGTAGACTGAATCACTAAATGATTTTAGGAAACTATTCCTTTCATATGCTTTTGGTTTACTTGGCCTTTCCCCTACTCCGTTGCTCTTTGATTAAATAACAATGTATATATGCAGAGGTTTGTTGTGGCTTTTTTGCTTTTCTTTATTTTAAATTATAGCAACTACTTAATCCCCAAACCTAATTTTACGACTAGGGTTTCTTGTGTGGTGGTATGTTGTACTGGAAGAGTCCATGATAATACCATATCTTGGTATCTGTATTCTATGATCTGTAAAGGTATCTTGAATGTAAAGTAATTATGATAAAGGCAATTACCATATTTGAATAAAATGTGGAATTCATGTTTAATAATTAAAAACCAGGAGATTCTGAATTTACATTCGCATAATAGTTGTAATCATTACCCATATTACTAAAAGCTTATCTTTTCACTGGATGAAACAATACTGCTTTGGGTTTTGTTGCCTCTATGTTGCTGTTGGATATGAAAATCAGGAAAACTTTATAAAATCCATCTATAGACACAGTCACATAAGAAACAAAGTATGATAGGCTTCAGTTTCCAATGGCATCCTTAGATAAACACAAATTTAGATATGTACTATTCTATGAAGATTCAACGATCATAAAGATTAAGTGGTTTTCTTTTGTTCCCTAAGCAGCAAAAACTGAATACAACAGAGCAGGATGCACAAAATCAAATCCTTCATATACTGTTAAATTCTAATTAATTCCTGTCAGTCACAGTTTTTTCATATTTTAGGGCACAGTAACACATTATGGGGTGTCTTTTTGTTCATCTGCTCTAACCATAATAACATTTCCTGTATATCAGGAAGCAAAGAATGTTCTGGCATCATATATTTTCCCTTCAATCATATGATAATTCTGTGTCTGCTCCTCCAGAATTCAGCTTTTCTGAAGGTCACAAGGTGTTTCCTAACACAGGTTTTGTCAAAAGAAAGCTGTACAGACCAAAAGTAAACAATGAAAGCATGGATTGCAATGGATAATATCAAATAACTTGTATGCTGCATGTTTATCTTTCTGGATTAGTTCTATGGATCTTAAACAAAAATCATTGTCTTTAAAGAAGAATATTAATAACTTGTATTAACAGTCCTTTTTTCACACCACTCATGGTGATAGCTGAATGCAACAGCTTAAAAAAAATGCATGAAAACAAAGCTCAAGCATAAAAGCCTGGTGTTTTCTGTTTAATTCTAAAGTAATTGACAGTAATTGCCAAACAAGTCGACTGCAGTTGTCATATCTTATCTTGTTGAACCTGCATCTGACATTTGATGATAACACCACTGATGGGAACCTCTCCTATGATACTAATTTTCTGGATTTGACAAGAGTTTTTTATATTGGTATATAATCCTTACATTTCATTAGTGTATTTAAATAAATAACTAAACACGAAACCACAAATCCAAAAAGCCAAAACACAAACGGGACAATTCCAGGTGTATCCAATCAGAAGCTGATTTGGATTTAGGTTTATAGGGTCAAGGAGGGGACAATGGAAGAACTCTTTCATATCTGCACTCCAGTACAGTATCAAGTGAGCTGTCTAGAGGCAACAGAGTCACATTTTAAATACTTCATTCTAATTCAGGGAGATATTCCTGTTTACTAGATGTATCTTTCAGAATGCTTCAGGAACTGGAAAACGGTCTCTATGCTGTTAATCCCATATATGATTTACCATCATCTGTTTAAGAATATCACCACAAAGCTGAGACTTGCTTTGCAATAAAGATGAATGCCACTCTTTAGTGCATATTTCAAAATAAATTGATTATATTAACTAATGTACAATTCCCATCTCTCTCTGATTACTTTTAATTTGTACATTCATAAAGCCATGGATTACTAATAACAGCTATCAATCATTTTCCCTGAAACCATTTGATACTAAGTACTAGAGGTCACAGTGAGTTATAATGAAAATATTGCTTGTGGATAGCATACAGACACAATTGCACTTCCTCTTAAAGGATTTAACAAGGAATACTACTAGCTTACACGCTATCTTATTTCCCCAAAATGGAGTGAAACAGTCTTTGAGCACAGGCAGGAGTGTCCACTGGTGTCCTCTAATGAATTCGCAAAAGCTCTATGTGTAAGTGCCTTCCATCAGTCTGTTTCTGTCCATACGCTTGCCTGACATGCCATGTCACACCCAAGGAAAGAAAGTAAGTCTAGGGCCAATATGCATATTTTTTCAATTACAACAGAAAGCTCACTGATATTTGGCATTATTAATTGCAATATATTTAAAAGGAAGACTGTTGGATACTATGGCTCTCCCAACAAACAATCCAATGGAAGAAGTTTCTGTGAGATCTGCGGTACCAAGATATACCAGGCTACAGGTACACAACTCTAGGTGAGCTCCCAGCACAATCTTTTTAATGACAGTCTCATAAGGGCTGCATGAAAGCTGTCACAAAAGAAAAGAGCACAGGATAATGTAAGAAGCTCTGAGCATCTGCCAAAGAAGCATTATGAAAATGCAAATACTGCGAACAGCAAGAGTCACACTCATGCTGCATTTTTAAGGGCTCAATTGTGTTAAAATTGCTTGTTTCCTTTCTTCTACTTTTTTTTCTTTCCTTTAGTGAACACTTCCTCTGTGCAAAAATCACAGCTTTTATTACATCTTCAAGTGTGTAGATTCCACTAAAAAGCAAAACCTAAATAAAGTATGATATGACTCTGAAATTTAATTTATAATCTGGATTTCAGAGGATGCATCCAGTTCAGTTCTCCTTCTCCAGGCACAAGTCCGAGCCATTTTTATTTTCACAGCCATGTTCTCTTTCATAAGCTGAAAAACAGGCAGAAAAGACAGATTCTGCCACTTCCTCCTATATAGTCCCTTCAGCAGCCTAGCCTAGATGGGGATACCCTTCCTTAAGGAAAACCCTGGAAAAGCAGTAATGTGGAATGTCTCTGTTCCTTATCTCACTCAAAACAAAACCAAAGTTCATTAGTTACCAATTATGTATTCTCAGTGGTGGAGTAGCAAGGCAAGTGAGCTAACAGGCTACAGCACACTTTAAAACTAATAACAGCTGGAATATTTATTGTGTTACTCAGGTCGAAGCAGTCTGCCATCCAGAGCTGCATTAAATGTCATCTTTGCCATTAAAAACAAATCCTGACTTGACTGTGGGGAGTGAGGGGATGTCTCCAGCACAGGCAGAAGCACCAAGCTACTTTGTGTGTTGACTTTCTATGTGTGAGATATATAGTCAGCATTTCTAATGAATCTGCTTGGAGCGGCTGGAATATTATGATTTATAGCACCTTCCCACTCTCTATCATAGCATTTTATTAGATGGATGGGAAGCCAATAGTAATGAGGTTAAGAATGAGAAAACATCCATCAAGCTTGGCTACATCTTCTCAGTAAAGACAACACACTATCTTGTACGTCACAGGCAGTGATCTAGGTCACGATGGTATAAAATGTGTGATTAAAACCAAGCACTTGACACTAGATAATAGGCATCTAGTTAAAAAATAACTCTAGTGTTCCTGACTTTTAATTAAACCCAACTCATAAATATGCACTGTGGTAAATATACTGCAGAATTGGTCTTGTTTATATTCCACCACATAACAATTACCTCCAGAATGAACACTTTATTTCACTACATGTTGTTATTAGGTCAGAGAGAGTCTGAGAGACAGTCTAAAATACAAATGTTAAGCCACTGATGTTAGGCTGGCACACAATGATCCCATCCACTTCAATTGCTTGCTCTCCTTTTCACACTTGCTACTGCAGTTATCAATCTAAAATAAAGCATCCTTGATCATTTTTAGCAATCTTTCAAGACACCTTTGATTGCTCAGTAATAACAGAGAGAGAGGGGGGCTCTTAAATATGGAATGCTAGTGCTGTGTAAATCTGTCTCTTTAACAGGTTTATTCTTTTGTGTGTGGCTCATTTACAGAAGATTTTTTACGTGGCTTGGAATAATGTAAAGCTGACAAATTTGTGTACAGAAGCCACAGACAGTATGTAGGCATTTGTTTAGCAAGCTATTTAACTGTGCCTGACTTAAAGGCTTGAGTCATCTCATGGAGGTTAACAGTCAATTACCCATTGATTGCTAACTCAACAATTGATCAATAAAGGAGTAATCCAGTTCCCTCATGGCTTCAAGAGACAACATCCTTGTGCTGAAACTAAAGGCATTGGGGTCAAGATCTATATGTCAGGGAATTCTTGCAGCAATGAAGGCAGTGGGAGGTTTTCAGTGCCACAGATGACAGTAGAGGAGGAGATGAAGCCAGCTGCAGTGCAGCTGCTCAGGATTTCATTCAGTGGGACACATGATAAATGATGACCCTCTGTTCTCTTTGGTTTATGTCCAGGTGGAGGTTAAGGATCCAAGTGTATTCATTTCTGCTTATACAAGAATGCAGCAAAATGTAAGCATTTCTGGCTTTAAGGAAATAATTCTGATCTACAAAACCAAGTATATTGGTGTCTGTTTAGCTGTGAGCAAGAAACAGCAATGAACCTAACAGATGTGACACAATCAGTATGTACTTCGACTAAACGTCTCCTCTCTTTTCCATTGTAAATGAAATTATATTAATCATATCTGATCAGAGTTATAAAAAAAAATCCATGGGTGTTGAGACAAAAGGGTGTAACACTCACATGAAATATAATGTCTTTTTTTTTTTTCTGTAGCTTTTCAAAAGTACAATGAATGTACCATTCTTAAATCGCCATGAGCAGAAAAAATGGTATTTTATAATGGTGACACATCTTGGTAAGAATGATGAGTTTTCCAGGGTGGCTGAATCACTGGATTTGTAATTTGCCTGGAAGATTTGCAGATTTGTGATTTCTGCTGTAAACCACTCTTTTTTCCCCTCTAGCGAGACCTTTGAAGCTAGTGGCCTCCAGGGAGGTGGATATTTGTGTGATGGTTCTTCTCTTTCCGCCTGCTACACCAAAAGATACCTATAGATATACAAGGTATGTTTCAAAGGTAAATTTTGCATATAATCAAAGTCTGCATTTCTGGGCTTTTATAGGCAGAGGATATGGTGTTTCTTATTTTCAGAGTTAAGACAGCTGGATTCATAATAAAAGTATCTTTCAAAAATGAACCTGTTAAGTTGCTTTAGAATGTTAAGGATAATTTTTTTTAAAGCTGTTTTGTCAGTAAAAATAACTATTTTTTCCTGTGATCGCAGAATAAGTCAGGTTGAAAGAGACAACAGGGGGTCAGCTGGTCCAACCTCCCTGCTCCACCAGGTTTATTGTGTGCACAAGATTACATCAAGACAGTTCCTAAATATCTCCAGTGAAGATTTCACAGCCTTTCTGGGCAATCTGTCCCATTGTATGGTCAAACACACGGTAAGGGAAGTTCTTCCTCATATTTCAGGTGGATCTTCTCGTTCATCTGTTTGTGCCCATTGTGTCTTGTCCTATTGCTCTGCACCATGGAGCGGATCCTGGCTTCCTCATCTGACACCCTTCCTTCAGACACTCAAAGGCATTGATGAGTGCCCCTTACTCAGTCACCTTTTCTCAAGGCTGAATAGGCTCAACTCCCTCAGCCTTTTCTTGCAAGATTCTCCAGACCCTGGAGCAACTCCATAGCAGGAGGTCCATGCCTCTCTTGTCCTGAGGAGCCCAGAACTGGACATGGAACTCCAGATATGCCTCACCAGGGCTGACAAGAGGGGCAGGATCACTCCCCTTGACCTGCTAGCAATGCTCTTCCTAATGCAGCCCAGGGCACCATTGACCTTCTTGGCCACCAGGGCACCCTGCTGGCTCATGGACAGCTTGTTGTCACCAGGACCCCCAGCTCCTTCTCCACAGAGCTGCTTCCCAGCAGATCAGCCCCCAGCCTGTGCTGGTGCCTGGGGTTATTCCCCCCCAGTGCAGAACCCTGCTTCTGCCCTTGTTGAATTTCAGACAGTTCTCTGCCCATCTCTCCACTCTGTTGAGGCCCTTCTGATGGGCTGTACAGTGCTCTAGTCATTGATGTTTGGTAAGAGGAATACATGAAGGGTTTCATCATAAACAAAAAAAATGCACTGACCTGCTTCTTCACATTGTTAATGTTCTGCCAGTGCATAGTCCTGATACACCCCTCTCCAGTATCATGCATTTAAGTGATTTATCTTTTCCTTCATGTTATCATATTTATTATAAAAGTTAAAATATTTTCAATAATTTCAGAAAATTATTGACGTTTTGTTGTACGGCAACACTAACATCAGCAATCAATCTCACTCTGCCATATGGTGAGGTGAAATATATCTTGATGTTATATTAACAGCTTATTATTTACAATGACTTTTAATAATAGGATTAATTTGCCTCAACAAAAAAAATAAATTTGAATGTTAATAAAAAGTGGGTTATGGTGCCATCTAAATGCTCCACTAAGATTTTCATCCAAAACCAAAATTGTTTATTGGATGAAACAAGCACTATTCAAATAGACCATGGTATGTCTATTTGCAGTCATCATAATCCTTGCAGAAAGAGATTTATTATACTGGGTTTTATCACACATTCATTTTTCAGAGGAATAAATTACATGCTCTTTTTGCTGTGTTAATATTGGAGGCGACCACGGCTCCTGTTGTACATTCCCTTGGAAACACATTTTATACAGTGCCAATTAAGCAGGAGGTGGGAATATTGGCAAGAGGATTCCAGTGTCTCAGCTAAAGGTCAATATGGCTACCAACGAGACAGAAATTATTTAGTAATGGCTTGTATAGTGAGCACTTGGTTCAAGCCCAGCTTCTGCTGAGGGGGTTGAATATACAGGCTTCTGAATGAGAGCAGGTTCTACCAGAGGAACCATCCTAGTATTTAGAAGACAGCTTAAATAAATATAAATCATGCCCATGACATCCCTGACTAAGCTAGCTTTTGTATTTTTTCATCCTTAGAGTCTTAATGTTTCAACCTAGAACTCATACAATTTCTATATTGACACATAGCCATTTACTCTGCACACAGACTCAGTAATGCCGGCTTCTCTTCTCCCTTCCCTTTTAACACATTGCAAGAAATTCTAAACCTGATCAAAAACTACATCAGGTCAGCTATCTTGGGCACTTTCTTGCATCCAAGGAAAAAAGCTTATCTTCTTTTAAGGGTAATTCAGAAAACTGCCAATCTAATTTTTCTCTGCTATATTAAGGCTTCTTAGTGTTCAAATAAGATTTTCACTTAGATTTCTTCACATACTGCTGTGAATGAACTATTGAGACTTTATTGGTGTCTTCATAAATGCCCAGAGATGTCTGAATTAGCAAGGTGTGGTCTGGTATGGTGTTTAATTTAAGACTAAAAACTGACATTGAATTGAATTGAATTGAATTGAATTGAATTGAATTGAATTGAATTGAATTGAATTGAATTGAATTGAATGACAGTTTTGCTTTATCAGGGAACTGTTAAGTAGATATTAACTTGTTTTATTATATTCCAATAGAAATGCCTATACTCTGTGTTCCACTGGGAAAAACAAACACCCAGATTTTACCACAAATTAATTTCTGTGTAAAAGGTCTCACCAACATTGTGCACAGTGACAGGAAATAAACACCTCTGCTTTTGAAGGATGAGATGCAAGCTGGGCTATCTCTCCCTTCATCATTCTCACTTTTTCCTTGCCTCTGTACTTTTTGGACTCTGCACATTGAGACAGTCCTTCCTCATCAGACAGATTCCCTTGCCATACAGGACTTGCACAATTAATTGTAGTTTCATCTTTCAATATCATTCTCAAATTCTTCAGGCTGCAAGAAGAAACGGAGATTCTAATTTTGTCCCCACATGCTAACGAGGCAGAGATGAGAAAAAATTCATTCTTTGAATTCTTTTGTTCTGAAAGTCACCATCCCTCATTAATTATTTTAATCCACAAAAAATCAGTCAGGTTTTCAAAGGAAAATTATATCTTCTCTTTAATTTTACTATTAACTGGGCTGAAACAAAAAATTTCAATTTTTACCACAGGCCAGGAAGAAAGAATCATTTCATATTTGCTTATTCCTTGTATTTGTTCTGCATCAATAATATTTTTTCTCATTTTATCATTGCTCATAGAAGAGGTTAATTTTTCCTCAGCAGCAACTGGCACTTTGAGGGAAGGTCTCTCATGTGACATGCCTGGACAGAAGCTGCAGGTGATCCTGTTTCATTAGACCACGTGGTTCGTCAGGACTCCAAAATGCTGTTTTGTTAGAAAATTTCCAAGTGGCTCTGATGATTACCCTTTCATTATCTATTTTATGATATGTGGTATTTATCCTAGATTTCTGGAAATCAATTATTTAAAGAAAACGATGGTTCCTGCCAAGGTCATATATGCCTTGTACCTAACTCTAATCCAAGTAAATAACTTAATGGCTGCCTGTCTCCACCCACAGAGTCTATACTAATCCCTTCAACTTTTGATGCACAAAGCAGTGAAGCAGCAAAGAAAATGAAATTTGCTACTTATCCTTGTCAGTAAACTTTGTGCATCTCTGGAATGAACATTAGTGTGAGGCAGGTATAAAAGGACAGTTGAAACTCTTAATCTGTACTTGGTCTGATCATAAACCAAAAACCAACCCCAATCATGAGTAGAAAGTATTTTGATTTTCTAAATTTACAGAAGCCAAGGCTTTCTTATATTACAAAGTTAGGATGAAGCAGTTAGCTGAGAGCTTTTCCACCCTGCACAATACAACAAACTCTCCCAAAGATCTCCTATGAGTCCCCTAATACTCAAAGAGCATTGTTGCAATACATAAACTTTGAGAGTCCTAAAGAGTAGATTAAACATCCTTAACTTCTACCTCCCCGCAAAGGGTTATTATCTTGATGATGCTATAAGATCAGTGTGAAGAGGAATCTATTTGTGCAGATGAAAGTATTAAATGAAAAGCAGTTGAGCTGAGGTGCATTTCTATCTGCAAGCCCTGAATATCTAAAGGATAATACCTCTATTACTCACCAACAGCAAGCAATATTAGGATTTTGTCCTCATTATACTCTTTTGGCAAAAGACAAGAAGTACAAGTAGAGAGAGTAGCATCTTCCTTGAAAGAAAACTAGGCTTCTCTAAATGTTACTTTTCTAACAAGAGTCCCCACAGTGCCATTGTGTTTATTTTCTTTGTATAGAAAAGCTAAACAGTGAGAACACTGGTGCATAAGCTCTTCAAGTATTGAGATATTGAATTCTGATCTTTAATAAACCAACACTGATTTACTTCACTGGTTCTGTTTGCTTAGTTAAGCTCCACTAGCATAGGAAAAAGCACACATAATTTAATCAGATTGCTTTTTTCATTTGCTTTTTATTAATGCAGCAAGCAGGCATTGAACTCATTAAATTCTGTCAGTCCTCACCAGTATAATACACCATTTCCTCCTTGACTGAAAGTTTCAAACAACAGCAAAAAATCCCCAGGAAGTACAAGAGCTTATGTGGTGTTCATATGAGGTCCATTTCAATGGTACAGGCTCTCCTCTTTCAGTCTTGCATTAAAAATGCACTTTGTGGAATACAGAACAGTGTAATTAAATGGAATGTTGAATGCTGTCATTTCTGTGCAGTTGTGGTAGACATGCATTCTGTTTTCTCCTAGAAAATCCCACCACCTTGGGACTCCAGGATATCTATGCAGCTGCCTTATGCCATCTAGCATCCAGAAAAACCTGCTGCTCTCAGCATTATATATTCTAGATAAATGTAGCACTGTTGAGCTGTCAAAACTGGAGACACACAGATTTTCATGTTTTGCAGTTCACAGCAGCTTCAGACAAGTCTTTGCCATTTATTTCAGGGTCAAACCTTCAAAAAGGTACTTGCATTCATTTCTCTCTGTGCAGAATTATCATGGTGATTTTAAAAAACAAGTTTAAAATAAAGCTGAGCACATGTAATAATTATTTCATTATGTGCTTTTCATAAGGTCTGAAGACACTTGCATTTTGTGTAGAGGAGAGCTGATGAATGTCTTGAAGTTTTTGTTGTTCAGTTTACCCATTTTCCCATGAGCCAACATTGTTTATTCTGTTGTGTTATTCCATCTCTATCATATTTGATTATGTTCCATCTTGTAATGTGAGGAATGAATTGACACACACCTAATATTATGAATATATATATGTGTATATATAGATACATAGATATAGGTATATAAAATAATGATTTTAAAAGTTACAACCTCTCAAGAGCATCTGTGTGATTTTATTTTCAATTACAATGTTATGATGTATGCCTTCATTGAGGAGTAAGCAGCCCATCTGCTTTGTCTTTTCTCTTTGAAAGAACATACAAAGCAGTGATGCTAATTGCCAAAATTATACTTCCTCTGTGACATCAGAACTTCACATTAATGAAAAAATCTCACAGGAAAAATTGAGGAAATTATATGTATTTCTTGGTGTGGATTGTCCTTTAAAAAAAAATTGTTTGGAAAGTGGCACTATTATTATTATTATTATTATTATTATTATTGTCGTTATTATTATTATTATAGTACTACAACAGATATTACTTTTCAAGTGAGATGTGAACTATCCTCCCAGGGTAGTTTCCATTCCAAAGCTCCTAACTATGGTCAGAAACAAATACAGCTTCAGTATCTTCTTTATCATATTTATGTCATTCAGATAGAGAAAAGAGAGTTAGTTTGTGCTAGAATTGCAGGATGACACATCCCTATGTCTCTCAAAGACTTTTAACACTGGCCAGATTTTGGTTTTAAGTCTATAGAAATAGTTGCATTGTTGGCCTCTTCTTATGACAGACCTCTCCTTACTTTTGAATCTATAATTATTGTACTTCAAAGTCTGTGTGTGCATGGCATACAGATTCCTGAAACCAGCAAGAGTTTTATGAACTATTTCTCTGAGTACTTTAAAGAAACTCTTTACTTTAGTCTGTTTCTGTCTTCATATTCTGAAGTACTGAATGACAAATAAACAAGATAAATAAAGGAAAATTGATTAAAGTGCACAGCAGTAAAAGCTTTGTAGCCACAGCTTTCAAACTTAGCAGCAAAATAAAAATACAGGTAATTAACAATATCCCAGCAAGAAATTTTAAACACCTAGTGGCTAACAATATCCTTTACATTATTCTGGGGTTTTTATATGCTTTTATGAGTTTCAAATAAAAATATTCAATGTTTCCTGAAGCATGAAAACACCTTTCAGTCTTTCTAAGTTACTACATAACTAACCCAAGCAACTTTTTTTTCTTAATTCACAGTGTTATTAAGTCCTTATTATTTTACATCCATTAACACCAAGATTTCAGCATTTCATCAGGTTAGAGAAGATGCCTGGAGATTGTCCCATATATTTTTACCACACATTATCTTGAAGATGTTTTCATGCTCTAAACCAATAGTTTCAGAGACAAAGCTACCAATCTGTTCATTATTTCAAATGATCAATAAAAAAGGCCTCTACTTACTTTCAGGAATGTAAGAACATTGACCAGAAACTAAAGTTCATTACGCTCCATCCATTGATCTGTACCACGTCCCAAACGCCTTCTGTCACAGAGCTTCTGAAATACCTAACCATGTGGAGACAGATGCATTGATAAAATTATAATAGGCTGACTTTTGTGTCAAAGCATCAATTTCTTGAGTTTTTACATGTGAAAGTAGCAGCTGTGTTTTGTTAAAGCTCTAGGTTTTATAATTTGATTTCATATAGAACTTACAACAAAAGACAGAGTTGCAAAAGAAACTTTGTGGAAGGTTCAATGAAGACCTCTTCAGAAGTCCCAGCTTGAAGCACCCTACATTAATTTTTTTTTACTCCATATTTTTGTTTGGCTTGCCACCAAACCATAACCAACCTAAACAAATAGTTGTATTGAAACATTTGTAGGAACTTTTTCCTTTCATGAGCTAAGCTTGTCATGAAAATAAAACATCATCTGTCATTGCAAGCAAACTGTCACTGCCTTCTGGAAAATGGCTCAGTTTTTGGTCTGCTTGTCTGCCCATCTAATGGGATAGCAGAATATTTCTACAATGATGGGCCATTTGTATTCGAAATCTTGCCTCCAAGGGTACTCCTCCAATTTACACTCAAAACATTCACTGTTTTGTTTTTTGGATGCTGTTCTGAAGAGTGTAATGTGAAGTCTTTTGGCATTCTACTTTGAAATGCTTACAGACTTTCAAACATGTATATTTGCTTAAATGTATAACATTCAAGGGGAGCAAAACATGATATGTAAAGTGTTGGTAGGAAGGTCTGGACTACAGTATTTTTTTTAATCAAGTGCCCACAATATTTTCAGAACAAACCAGTAGTATCTACTAAATCTTCTAGGGCAGATGTGCAGATATCCCCACGAAGGATTCCACCCTTGGGACCAAATTGGATGTTGAAA
The DNA here is from genome assembly GCA_013400915.1 of Pardalotus punctatus. Taxonomy (NCBI): domain Eukaryota; kingdom Metazoa; phylum Chordata; class Aves; order Passeriformes; family Pardalotidae; genus Pardalotus; species Pardalotus punctatus. The sequence goes on from VZTX01020365.1 coordinate 37,918, forward strand.
CATATAAATGGTATCTCTGTTTCTCATTACTATGTTAAAAAAACATGTAATAGGATTGTTTATAACTTTGTGGTTTGGGGCTAGTTTTATTATTTTTTTAAATACAGATTGAAAATTATCTGTTAAACTCCGTCTATTTTAATCATAAGAAAACTATGTTACACACTTGGATTCTCAGTCTTTAATTTGCCATTCCCTATGCAGCATCCATGTGCAGTCCCTCAATCTCCAATTCTGAGGCATAATCCCATACAAGTATGGTATTAAGTTCCATGGTAAACCTGCCAGAGGAGGGCAAAAAGGATTAGACTGCTGCAGTTTAATAAAGATTCAGTGAATGTGTCACTTTAAAGCATGCCAGGTTTTGACATGAATAGTTACTTGCGATCTAAATGTATTACTTATCTAAGTATTAGTTACCTACTGAGAAAAAAAAAAAAAAAAAAGACCGTTATCCCAGAGGAGTAGCCTGAATTTTACAGTATGGTCATTTGTAAGTAAATTTGCAAAGCTGTGCACAGGGAGCTAAGGATAAACCCTATTAGTGAATAAATGGATTTGCACATTTTATAATTGTATGCAGCTTGGAAAATGTACCTTTTCATGTCTTAGCCTGAGGATCCAATGGCTGCTTTAGAGCTGCTGCCTCCTAGTACCTGGAAAAGGTGCTAAATATCTACATTGCCTTTAAAACATGGCCCAGTGCACAAAATTCCAAAATTGAGATGTAAAAGAAAATTAAGATAACGGTGCCTTAAAATTCTAGTAGAAAACAAGTAACTATGGGGGAAAAATATGTAGATTCATCATTTTTCAGATATTTCCATATTTTTGAAAGACTTTTTGTCACTAAAAAGTGACAAAATATCTTTTCCATTCCTTCCGTTTCATTCAGTGTTTGCATTTGTAACTTAAAGGTTATTACACATTCCACTGTCTCAGTATTATTTCCATTCCTCTCCTTCATGAATGCACCTTTTGATGTCCTATAGCTTCTGCCTAAAGTGTCAGGACTGTGTTTCAAGTCTCACTGAAGAAGTTTTCACAATCAGTTGTTTGTCTTTATTCTAGCAACCTTTTTCCCCATTATTATTTTCCAAAAATTTGGTTTTCCAGATATCTTCATTCTTTCTTCTTCCATAGGCCACCTAGGAGTGCTTTTAAACTCTATCATCATTCCTCTAAATCTATCTCTTTACATATTCCAACTAAAAGACCGTTATTCATTTGCATCAGCTCTCTTTTCGCAGGTCACTTTCATGATTTCTCTTCTTTTCTTAACAAGTCCACCTTCTGCCTCAGTCAATAACATCCACTCACGGGATTAATTGTAATGGACTTTTACATCAGGGCTCCTGTTTTCAAATTAATATAATTCCTTTATGTTTCCTCTCCGATGTCACTACAAGTTCCCCCTTTAATCCTCAGCCTCTCTTTAGTACTATTGTCCATACTCCAGTCTTTTCTCCCAGTAGTTTCTCCTCTGTCTCAAGTTTCTACCATGTACTCCCTTTCAACACTGATTTTTTTAACCTTATTGTTTTTTCCTTCAGAGTCTCCTTCAATCCTCTGCAAGCTAGTTTTTCATTCTCCTCACCACTGAAATGACTCTCACTAATGACATTTTATGAGCTACTGTAAATAATTTAGGGGCAACTTTAATAATGCACAGGAAAGAAGAGGAGTTAAGAGATACAGGAAAAGAGAAGTTTCAGCAGAGAACCACAACATGATTGAGAGATACAAAATACATTTTTCCCTATTACCTCTTCTCCAGAGAAGAATGCCTCATGTTCCAAGACTGATGTAGAAAGGGAGGCAAGATGAAGCCTGGTGCTCAATAAATGAAGGACTGAGAAGTGGGAAGAGGTTCATGGAGCAGGATAAAGTTACAGAGGAAAATCTTGCACAAAGCCAAGTGGGTTTTCTTTACCAGTGTTTGAACAGAGTTAAGTGTGACTATCAGCCTTGAGAAGGGTTCATGGTTTCATAGTACTTAGAATAAGACAGGGAGCCAGAGATCATTACACCCTTTGAGTGCTTCCTATGTTTTAAGTCAATACATTTCTCAGATACCACACACGCTTTAACTGACAGAAAAGGTACTCATCAATAACAGTAATCACAATCAACTCAGAAAAAGTTTCATCAATACAAATTGAAGCAGCTTGATTTAAAATGCAATGTTTCCAGTAGTAGCTCAAGTAATCAAAATCTGTATATGATTTGCCTAGGTACTGCTTCTGAGAGGGCCTAATGAAATAAAAAATAGGTAGCGATTGTTTTCTGCATCAGAACTGACCTAGTAATCCCTAGAAAGTTTGAGAAAACCAAATATTTTCTTTGGAAAAACTTGCTTTTGGAGGAAAATAGCACCTTTTTCTATGAGACAAACTTACAACTTTTCATTTGGGTGAAAGTGAAGTTTCTAAGATCCTCTCACAAAAACTGCTGAAACAAGTTGCCTGCTCCTGAAAAGACCACAGGCAAAAAGATTTAGTGAATTGATTCAATCTTTCACCATAAACAAGGCTGGAAAATTCCTACCAATATCCATCTACCTACTGATTAGATTTTTTCCAGGTGGCCAACAAAGAATCAAGCAGGTTCTTTCTCATAGAATAATAATTGTCCTTAAAACCCCTTTCCTCTAAGTCTTCCAGAGTTCTAACTTTATTATCGAGGTCTGGTATCAACTTCTTCCACCCTTCTTTCAGAAAGTACCCCAAACCCCAGCTTTCCATGTTTCAGCCTGCTAGAGATAGCAGAGGATGTTTTCCTTTTAAAAATTGGGTTAAAAAAATGCAGGATGTTTATCAAACATTTGGTTTAAATTTTGTCCAAATAAAACAAGAACCCTTCCCAGCCTCACCAAATGAAAACCAGTGAATGTCTGCGTCTTTGTTGCAAATAAAACATATGTAGAAATATAATGATTTGACCTACTTCTGCAATTAGATGTCCCTTTTTTCCCCCATACACACATAAGAAAAGCTAAATATACTATATGTCTTTAACAAGGCCTCTGGGTGTAAACATTTTTTTGTTTAGGCCTTTTCCTCTTCTCCCTCATTAACCAAGGTACTGATCCTGGGAACTCACAACATGTACATGAAACTGTTTAGTCATAGAATCACAGCTGAACTTAAAGGGACCCATCAGGACCATTGAGTCCAACTCCTGGCTCTGCACAGCACCATTCCCAAGAGTCACACCGAGTGGCTGAGAGCACTGTCCAAAAGGTTCTTGAACTCTGTCAGGCTGTGACCACTTCCCTGGGGAGCCTGTTCCAGAGCTCAGCCACCATCCAGGTAAAAAACTTTTTCCTGACATCCAACCAACACCTCCCTCAGCTCAGCCTCATGCCATTTCTTTGAGTCCTCTCTCTGGTCACACAAGTGAAGAAATGTCACTACATATCCCTCAGCTTCCTGCAACTCCATACTGCACTCCACTACATTTCCCCTTAACATCTCCACAAACCCACCAAAAGAATTGCAAAAACTCTGGTTTTAGTCCCCTGAGAAATATATTTTTTTTAATCCTTTTCCAGGTGCAGCTCTCAGCTACTCCTGAAGAATAAATCTTTGCTGGCTTCAGTTTTTTTCCCCACACCATATTCTTAAAGTATATTAAGGTACTCAGTATATACTCCTTTTCAACAAGATGTTTTGTGAAAGAGTTTTTTAAAGCAGCTTTAAAAGAATCTTGATTATTTGAAAAGTTTTTATGCATAAAGTTTTTATACACTTCATTTTAGGAATTTTAGCTAAGAGAACTGCAAATAATAAATAAAATTCTCTCAAGTCTGCAAACATTTTCAATTCTGTTGTTGTTTCTTGAGATGTTTGAAACCATCTTCTGCTGCTCTGCTTGTGTGTGCATCACTCCCTATGACAGTGCCTGAGATGGGATATCTTACGCCTGGTTTGTCTGGCACATCTCCACTAGGTAGTTCTTTGAGCTGAGAAGCTTATCCTTCCAACACTACAAAAAATTACCTTATCCTTGTTTGTGGTGAGTGTTGCTAGTGCCTCCTAGCCTCTGAAAATGTTTCATGGAAACCAGGTCTGAATTTTGAAATGCCTGAATTTGTATTAACTTCCAGAGAAAAGCACATGCTAGAGAAAACATTTCTAAAGTTTACTTGAGTTCCCCCACAGCAGAGCAACTCAGTTAAATCTCACCTCTGACCATGCTAACCTTCAGTGAAGCATCTCTCTTAGGAAAATATGCAGCAAACCCCGGCTGACTGATACATCTTTTGTTAGAAGTATAACTTGTCACCATATCACTTTAGTAGAAACAACCAAATTCTTGTAAGAGAAACCACTACTTCTTTCTAAACTTCATCCATTTGCCAAGTCCTTAGTTACTGCATGAACCTGCACAGCACAGTTAGAGACAACATCCCTTGATGCCAAATATTCTGGTCAAAACTTCCCTAGTGCTTGCCTAGATTAGCCAGAGTGCACTAAACTGAACTGCCATGGGATATCATGTTTTTTGTATAGAGAAGCAATGAGCAGAACTAGAGCGTCACAAAGTTCAGAAGGACCTTTGCATATTAATAACAGAGGTCACACTGCTCTAGAGATAATGGTGCACCTGAATATCAGCTATGGCCAGTTCCACCATTCCCCTAAACTGCAGACTTCAACACACTAATGAGAGAAATAACACTTACAAAAAGAGTCAAAGACCTATGCCCTGAAGAAGAACACAAAGGCAGACTATACTGCAGTCCCTGGGTTTCTAAGAGTATGGCCACTGTGGTATTCCAGAAAGTAGCATGTAGCTTTCTTTCTCATTGCCAGGTGAGCAGGGGCAATAGGAGAATTTGAGGCAGGGGCTAAGAGCAGTGTGCTGCCTCCAGGTTGATTCAGTATCCATTGAACCACCCCTAGGCAAAAATCCTCATATAAAGCACAGACATTCTTACTACTTTACTAGTTAATACACAAAGCACTCAAGTTTTCATGTTTATTTTCTAAGGTTTTGGTGTGAATTCATTAATTAACACAGTAAATTTTCTAATGAATATTTTAATAGTGTTAATATGCTGCATATGCAAGTTAAGCCTACAGAGTATCACCTGGAGAAGAGCTACTTCAACACTCGATTGATTTGCGATGCAAGTTTTGTTTTGCCACTCTTTCCCTTCCTTCAGATCAGCCAGGTGACATTTCAGTAATGTGTCCTTAGCCCAAGTCAGCACTGAAGATGATCTCACACAGTTAGTGAAGGTTAAATATTTTCAAAATGCAAACAAAATGAATTTTTAAAGCTTCAAAATAGCTTTGGATCCAGAAAGTCTTTTACAATTCATGGGCGGTTCTCTTTAAAAAAAATGCTCTTAACTTATGCGTACTTTCATTTGTCTGTTCAGAGATTTCTCTATCTCTTCCACCACATAGTCTGTATAATTTAAGGTGACTCACTGTACAGGAAAGTTCACCTTCCATTAAAATGTTTTCTTTAGTAAGCACTCTCCTGGAAGTCCTGTAGTGTAAACATGAGTGGCTACGAATATGAACATTTATTAAATAGTGCTGATGAATTTTTCAATACCTTAGGGAGAGCAATTCACAGCTCAATCGTTCGGGCCATTTTAAGTGCTGCACAGGACAATTCCACTACATCTTCCATTAATATTTAATTGCCTATTTTATTCTGTTTACCTTTTTGGTTAATATATAATTTAAAGCCCTTCTACTAAAAAGGAATGGGGAGGGAGGGAAGAGAGCAACTGTTAGCCTGCTTTTAACAAATCTCTGGTGAGAGCTTTTCTTTCATTTAAAATTCATTGCAAAGAATTTTTATTTAATATCAGTAACACAAACCCCAGGTATTAAAGCAAAACTTGGAAGCAACTGTTGCATAACAGACTTGACATTGACTTAAATTTGACTGACACCAATTTCTGACTGGCAGCCTTTCACAAAGCACCCTAGAAGACTGAGAGGATACCACACAGCCTGAGCACTGGAAAGAGGTACAAAAAGTGTGTGTGTGACAAAATTACTCCTGTTGCACAAAGTTTATTCCACAGGAAGTAATATTCTTCAAGGTTTTGGTGGAGAGAGAAAAGGGATTGCAAGATGTAACAAAAACACTTGGCTCACAGTTACTAAAACAGGGATGTTTACAGAGGGATATATTACATTGTGGTGATTAGGAAATAAACTGCAAGATTAATAGGCTCAAAAGTACTTGGGTACTGTGAAGTGGATAAAAAAGCAACAACCATGTAAGACTGTTACATTTGCTCTTCATTGCCAGTAATTGGGACATCACAGCTCATTACAATCATGAATCTCATAGAAAATTATTTATTTATTAAAAACAGGAAGGAGCTGATTTTTGAATTTGGAACAATTGGTCATTATTTTAAGAATTACAAGCAAACTCGCATAGGTTTAAATATTGACATAAATGTTCTGAACTATTCAGAGGCTTTAGGTTTGATCTTTCACTTTTTGCAGTCTTTAATATATATAAAACAGTTTAGGAGTTTACAGCCTAGTGTAGCTTGTCACTTTTATCACCTCCTGCCTTAAGATAAGATTGGTGGTTTTCTGAGAAGTGTTTGAAAAAGAATAAATTTATTAATTAAAATCAATAAGCTCCTTAGCTTTTTTGGCTCACTCTCTTCATTTTCTTTAACAATCACTCAGGGTATATCCACATAGCATAACATTATGCTGCGGAAGTAGATCTAGATGTGGTATTAGGAAGCTGGTGAATTAACCAAGCATTTTCTATGGGTCAAATACATCTTATTTTTCAGAATTACATACAGCATTGAATGCTAGCATATCTGTAATCACAAGATAACTTACATAGTGTCCTAATGAAACTGAGAAAATGTGAGCATACTATTCAAAGTTAGCATGACTTCAGCAACATTTTTTTTTTTTTAAATACGAGGGAAAAAAAAAAAGCATGAATATAATTAAACAGCTTATCTACAGTCTTTAAGACCTATCTGGAACAATATCTAAAACTGGAAAATGGAAAAGATTATTCTGGTAGGTATTGAAAAACACCTGAAAGACAACACAGTCATTGGTCACAGCCAGCATGGCTTCATGAGAAGGAAGTCCTGTTTAACAAACCTGATTTTCTTTTATGACAAGGTAACCCACTGTCTTGGTTTGAAGACAGGTGTCTGCTAAGGAAGGTGGGAACCTCCCCTAGAACCCACAAATTTGAAACCCCTTCCCTCTGAATTATTACAGCTTTGTNGCAGGGAAAAAGGAATAACAATTTTT
>VZTX01020366.1:0-55030 GCA_013400915.1 Pardalotus punctatus
ATGGGGGGCTGGTGGGGTGGGCGGCAGCCCTGCTGCGCCTCGTTCCTTGCATTCCTGGGCAGGGCTGCAGGGCGGCGGGGTCGGCAGCGGGGGCCAGCCGGCAGGAATGCAAACACCGGTGAGGGGGAGAAGAAAGGCCGCTGTGTCTGCCATGGCAAAGCGAAGCCTGGACCAGGGGTGTGCACGTCTCCCTGCCTTTCCCACCCCTGCCTGCACCGAGGGATGCAGGGATTCCTGAGGACAGAGATGTTGGCTGTTCTGGGGGTCACTGGAGTCCTGTATGGAGTGATACTCTCATCGGTCCATGGGACAGGAGGGGTGCTACTGCACCTCTTAGTCAGGAACTGGACTTCCCTAGGGAGGGGTCCATTGTCTGGAGCAGGGTCTTTCTTCTAGTCCTTGAACTGGGGTATGTTTGAGCCAAACTTGAGAGAGGGATGGAAGCTGAAAACAGCTTTACGTTCCTGCAGTCCTCATAAAACTGCCTTTCTGGGATGAGAGAGTGCTGTACAGCCTGGGTTGGTGTCCCCTGTGGATGGGAAGAGTGGTGTTGGGTGAACACAAGCCCATATTAAACTTCAAATCCTCAAGGGCAGGGAAATATAACCACAGGCACCCCAGTTTTTTCCCTTTTCCAGCCGAAGCTGCATTTGTAGCCTGCGAACTTTCTCATGCCAACAGCAGAGGAGGGCTGGGCATGGACCCTACCTGGCCAGTATGTCCCATGGTGGGGGAGCTGTGCATCTCCCCCTATCTCTGCACGTGTAGCTGGGACTGGGCAGGGCCCAGGGGTGCCTGTTGAGCATCCCCAGGGTAAGAGCACGGCGGCGTACGGGGCACGGTGCAGGGTACGGCACAGCCCTCGTCAACTCCATCCGCAGCAGCGGCTCACTGCCGGAGAACATTCCAGGGAAGCTGGCGTGGGGCCAGCACCGCGGGGCAGGGAAAGGGGCCTTTTATGGAAGCGTTTTTGCATTAGAATAAAATCATAATAATAATGTGCAGGGGAAGGGAGCGGGAGGAGGAGGAACCCCTGAAGAAAACAGCTAGACAGGATGGGAACAGGCTGGCAGCTGGGGAGGGGAGCAGGCACTGGGCATCACCCTCTGGGGACCAGGATGGGATGGGATATGGATGCTCCAAGTGGGGTGCTTGGGTCAAATCCTTCTTTTTATCGCCTGGGGCAGGAGTGGCAGAGTGGGGTGCAGCGGGTCCCTGTGCTGCCATGGTAGGGGACCAGCCCCTGAGTGGTGTTTGCTATCTTGGCTCCATCCTGGGGTCACTGTTTCTAGGGGGATTTTTAGAGGACAAAGTGCCCCAAATCACACCGTCCCACTGCTGTCAGCATCTCTGGGCCAGCCCTGGGCTGGTGTGCCTGTTCCTGCTGCCCCAGCACTGACGAGGTGCTGCCTCTCCCACCCTGGCATGCTGCTGCTTCCCGGTGGACTGGGGTGCACGCAAAACCCAAGGTTAATTGTCAGTAATTGCCGCTGGTAATTAAAGTAACAATAGCCGGGCTGTTCAGCTGGCGGCTGCAGGAGCTCACGAGGCTGGGCTGGAGTTTGTTCCAGGAGCTGCTCTTGGCATCAGGCGCCCGCCCTGTGCCGCACTGTGCTGTGCCCGCCGTGCCCACCCTGGCTGGGGCTGGGGCTGGGGCTGGGACTGTCCTGACTCCCTAGCCAAGGACGAATGGCACAGCTGCCATGGCCCTGAGCCCACTCCCAGGGAGCTCACCTTGACCTTGGGATGCTGCCTATGCTCTTGCCTGCGGTGGCAGGGCCATGGGTGCCCCTGTCACTTGCTTGGGTGGGTGCTGTTTTCCCTGTGGGCTGGATGGGGGGTGAATGCTGCATTCCAACCCCTTCCCATGCCCTATGTTGGACAGGGTGCTTCAGGCACTAATCCTATCTCTCTTCTTCCCTGCAGGCTGTGACCCCCTGCTCCCCCACTGTCAACTATGAGCTGGTAAGTGACACCTCTGTGAGCCATGGGTGACAGCCGGGGCTCTGGGGATGCTAGAGCTTCCTGCTCTGGGTGTGGGGCTTTCTCTGTCCAGGGGCTTCAGGATGTCAGTCTTCCACCGTCAAAATCACAGGGGTCCTGAGCTGGGGGTAAGGGCAGCCCCATTTTGGTGCTGTGCCCCCCACCCCGCTGATGGCTGAAGGGCATTTCACAGCTGAGCAGCACAAGTTGGAACAGCCCAGCCATCATCGGACTCCTGGAGCTGGAGCTTTCAGGGAAGAGGAGCTTGCAGGGTTGCTGAGAGGGGCAGGCAGATAGGACGTGACCATCCAGAGCTCTGGGGTCCCCTGGCATAGAGGGCCTTCCCTCTCTGGCCAGAGCCAGGACAGTTTCTTGCACACCCGGAGATGGCTGTACCAGATGTGCCTTTGGCTCGAGGCGCCCAAGGCTGTGCATTTGCAGCTCTTGCTATTGTCACCCTCTACTTTTGTCTCTCCTGGGGGCCTTTAATGATTTGCTGGGGCCAGGACGACGCACGGCCCTTTCCACCCTGTCCTCTCTGGACACCAGGAGAACAGCTGGACACACCATCTCCGTTCTCCCTGTCCTGGAGAGGGGGGGTGTGGGGGTACTGGGCAGACAGCCACAGTCCTTTGCCGCACCACTCCAGGCCATGACTGGGCTTTGGGGGTAGCAGGGCACTGGGATGTCACCTGGAGCAGGGCCATGTCCAGGCAAGAGGTTTGGGAATTGTGACACAATGGTGCCTACCAGGCAGCATCTTGCCAGAAGAGCAGCTCCCCTGCCCCATCCCCAGCCTGGCCATGCCTGTGGCAGCAGGCAGAGCAGGCACGTGGCAGCGGGGAGACTGGCATAGCCTGGGGCTGGTGCGGCAGCCCTTCCTTTTTGCTCCAGACGTGTGCCAAGGCTTGCTGGGGCAGGCGCCGGGGAGAGGAGGCCCTGGCAGGGTTTCAGCCTGGGCTCGGCAGCCTGGCAGTGCTGCAGTACCCGTGCCTCACATGGGGCCCTGGGCTGGGCACACCATAGCTGGGCAGGGGTCTCACCTGCAAGGTGACTGTAGGGGATGGCCACCTGCAAGCTTGTGAGGGCAGCACAAGAGCCCAAGTGAGTGAGGGCATGGGGTAGGAGTGGAGCATGCTGCCTGCCCTGGGGCCCCATGGTGGTTATCTGCCCCAGGTTTAATCTCTGCCTGCACTCTCCACCCCTGCCAACCTCCTTGGGCACTTATCGACAGCAAAAATATGTTGGCTTTGAGCTGGGACCGTTACTGTGGCTTTGGGAGGAAATTGAAAGGGGTTTGCCCTGTCCCGTGGATGGAAATGTCTGCCCTGGCCCTGCTGCCAAGAATAGAGCAGCCTGGTTTTGGGGGTCACCTCTATCCTCCTGGTCCCAAGACTCCCATAAACCACCCAGCTGGGTCGTTCTGCTGTGTCACCCCCAGGCACCACAACCACCATCCCCAGACAGAGGTATTTGTCCCCTGCTTTCAATATTTGGGGTCCAGACACTGTGCCCCACCCCAGGAAGTTAATTCCCCAGTCTCATTTCAGAGCTCTGTCCAATGGCATGTTGCCAAATTTTCCCATTTTGAGTGTCTCAGACTCTGGCTCTGCTCCTGCTGGGGTCCTTCACTGGTGCTGTGGGATCAGGCTTATCTTGGGGAGCTGGTCCTGCTGGTGGCCAGTGGCCAGGCTGGGTGTGGGGCTGCACTGGGCTTGCCCTCTTGTTTACTTCCTAGCTGTAGGGTCTGACATGGAGGATCCATCTGGAATCCCAGAGATGTGAGGGGCACCAGGTGCCCATCATGGAGCAGGCTCAGTGTTCAGCCAAGTGCTTCCCATTGGCAACAGTGGTCAAGTGGCAGTGGTGGTGGCTGAGAGGCAGCATCCTTGGTACCTGAGTATCCCAGCTCTGCACTTGGGTTTTGGGGGATTCCCAACCTTTAGGAAGAGTGGACATGTTGGCAGGCAGGGAAGCAAACGGGACTGTGGTGCATTTCCGAGGAAGCACCAGAAATAGCCAGGGGGAACTTTTGACCCTGGTCCTGGCTCTGTGTATGTGTGTGTCTCTCTTTCTCTGTCTCTCCTCTCTCGCTTGCCTTTTTTTTACCCTCTCCTTGCTCATGTCTGCAGCCATCCCTGGGGGAGAGCATCACCAAGCAGGTAGACGCCCTGGTAAGTGTGACCAGTCACGGAAGCTGATTGCTGCCTCAAGACATCCTGGGGGGTCACTTGTACCTGTCCCATTGCTGCAAGCACCCCCTGCAGCCAAAATCCCTCAGCCTGGAATGCTCCTGTGGTTTCCCAATGTATCTGGGACCCCCTGGTCCTCTCTTGCTGCCAGCCAAGGTGATGATGGCCATGGCAAAGGCCAAGCAAGATACCCGGGGCTGGTGGCAGAGGCAGTGGTGGAGACCAGCGTAGTGGGGGCTGAGACTTCTGCTGCAAAGCTGGCTTTCCTGTCTTGGAGCTGGGTATCTGTTATTTAATCTGTGGACATGAAATTGCTATGACAGTGTAGACAAATGTGCTGCCAAAGTCAACGTGGACAGCTTCCCCCCTGCCTGCAGCCAGCTTGCTGGCCTCCCTGTGCACTGGGGCTGGGACCCAAGGGATGGAGGCATGATGGTTCCCATAAGGAAAAGGATGAAAGCCTGCCTCACCTGACATCTGGCTTTGCCTCATCCCTTTGGTTGTTCAGGACATGTTTCCAACCCTGAGAAAGAGCATCCTCAGCTAGAAAAATCCAGGCAGGAGCCTTCTCTGCTGGCTTTGCAGTCTTTCAGGGAAGTTTCCTGTTATTTCTGAAGCCTTTCTTGTGTCTCTCATCACCCTTTCCAAGCAGGAGGGACCTGCAGGTTTTGGATGCTGCCAGGAGCTTGGGGACATGCTGAGCTAGCTTGGGGCTGGAAGTCATATTTTTGATGGGGTTGGCTGGGGGATCTTCAACCCAACGTGACTGGGACCAACCTGTCCTGTGCTGGGCTGGACTGGATTATACTGGCATGGCTGGAGTCTGTCCCATAAGGGACGTTTGCAAGGTCTCCCAGCCCAGCAGCAGCAGGCTCTCCTCTGCAGGAGTGTTTAATAACAGGAGTGCTTGCTCCTGTCAGCTGATCGCAGGCTGACTCTTCTCGTGCAGGGGCTGGCAGCAGAGACGCAGCATGGCTGTGGTTGGGAAGGGGGGAGCAGGGCAGAGTTCGAGGGCTCTCGACATGGTTGGGGACACTGGAGGGCTCTGGCTGTGGGCACCCACTCCCCCAGGTCTGGAGGGTGCCAGGAGTGGACCTGCCATGGCGTGGGAATGGATTAGCAAGGGGCTCACTGCTATCCAGGTATGGGGAGGGAGAGGGGCCTTGCTTGCCCTCCTGTGCCTCAGTTTACCCATGTGTGAGCTGAGGTTGAGTCCTGGTTTCCCCATGTGAGCTCTCTGTTGGGAAAGGCTGCTGTTTTGGGAAGCTGCTGCAGCTGGGTGGGGTGACATGGATTGATGGGGCCCCTGGCTGGTGGGTGTGGTTGGGGGACCCCAGAGATCTCTATTACGAACGTTTGGGGCAGAGCACGAGTGTCACAGTGAGGATCCCATACTGATCACTGGTGGGTGATGCAGAGATGACCCCACATTCAGGTTCAGGCTTGTTTCATGCACCCTGGCTCTCCCAGAAAAGTTTTACTTCTCTTTTTGTTGCATTTTAACTCCTTATTTGCCCTCAACAATGCTGGGGAGTTTCTGGGGTGAGCAGGCAATTTGGGACATCCTGAGGAGAAACTGGAGGGGGAATTGTCACTACTGTCCAAGCACCTCTGGGCGCTCAATCAAGGCTGCTGCCTTCTGGAGTGGCTGTGGCTGGGAGGGGAGATATTGTCCCCAGGCCCCTGGGCTGCTGAGCCTGGCTCTCCTCTGCAGGGTGACCTGACCTTGAAATGGGCACGCAAGGCTGGTGGAGGGTGACACTGGCTGTGCATGGGAGCAGCTGTGGGACTGTGCTGGGTGGGTAGAAAGTGGCAGGTGAAGAGTATTGGGGAAGTGTCTCTCCCACCTCCTCCTGTTGCCTTTGGTGTGCTGGTTGTGGGATGCCGCAGCCCCGAGGAGAGTGGCAGCAGTTCTGCAGCTCTGGGGATCAATGGGGCATCCCGGGAATCAGCTGCAGGATGCATCTCTTATTTCTTATCCTTCCCGGCGTGTTGCCTCCATGAGATGAGTCTTTAAATGACTCCTCCTTATTAGCTGGAGATACTAAAACTAATGAGGTGCGAGTGTGTTTTTCCTCAGTGGTTTTTTTTGGAAACACTGCTTTGTTTTTCGGCTGAGGTCACAAAGTCACAGAGCAAGCCGGCTGCAGATGAAATTTTCGAGGCCGGAGAACATGCATAAATAGAAGTTTCCTGCTCCAAAAGCTCAAACATTTCCTTCAGGCGTTTGGCGTGGTGGAGCTGGGGCCAAAGCAAACTGTCGTGCCTGGCTGGCTCCTCAATGCCGCTTGTGCAGTGAACCTGTCCCTGCTCCAGGCTAGGCCAAAGCAGCTCTGTCCCACCAGGTGTGTGCCTGCAGCTGGACAGAGACGAGAGGGACTTGTGACATGACTGAGACTGTGTGTACCTGCTCAGCATCCTCCCAAAAGGTCCTCTGGAACCCTTTGGCAAGGCACTGGCCCCACAGTGCCCATGGCAGGGGTTGTGAGAGTTGGGTTGTGCTTGTGGGATCAGGGGGACGATGGTGGTGTCACAAGATGCTTGTACCACTGGGATGCTTGGTGGACCTTGGAGACAGCGATATTTTGGGGGTGTTAGGATGCTCGGTGCAGTGTGGTGGGTTGGGATGCTTTGGCAGCACCATCACACCTGGGTCTGGCAGGACCCCTGTGCTGGCTGTAGCTGGGTCATGGCAGTAACTTGTTTTTCCTCTCTGGTTCCTTAGGATGCCACAAAATCCCCCAGGAGTGGGCAGTCACACTGCAAAACATCCAGGTAAGATGCCTCAGTTTCCCTTTCTGATGACCATCTCTGCTCTGCTTGAAGCTCCCTCCAACCAACACTTTGCTTCTTCAGATGTGCTACACCTGGGAGATGCTCCCAGTGGAGAAGACACAGGGGTTATGACCCACCATCCCCAGCCTGGGTCCCCAAGACACCCTGAGAGGACTTGGGAGCAGGGGAAAGGCTGCAGGCAGCTGTGTCCCCATGTGTCCCAGCCTGTCTTGCAGGGTGGGGAAGGGTCCCCATGTTCTGTCCCCATGCCATGTCATGTCAGTGGTCCTCTCCCTTTCCCAGGAGCATGAGCCTGACGGCAGCCATGGAGAGCAGCTGTGAGCTGGACCTAGTGTACATCACAGAGCGGATCATTGCCGTGTCCTATCCCAGTGCAGCTGAGGAGCAGAGTTACTGCAGCAACCTCCGTGAAGTGGCTCACATGCTCAAGTCCAAGCATGGGAACAACTATGTGGTGAGGGGCACAGCTAGGTCCCTGTCAGGCTGGGGAAGGGGCTGGGGTGCTCAGACCCTGGGGATGGGTGCTTGCAGGGGATGGATACTGCATCCTTGTCTCTGTCTGGGCTCTGTTGAGAGAGGATCATTGCACTATGGTGGATAGATTTTTTCTTCATTAAAGGTTATCAGTATTTTTTGGACCCCATGTGAGTTTTTGGTTATTGTATTGCCCTGTGGCAAGGTGTTACTCAGGGTAATGTGTCTGGGGACACCTCTCATAGCAGGATTTGGGAAGGCTTCAGGGTGAGGAAGAGGTGAGGTAGCAGCAAGGGGAGAAGGGGAGATGTCCTCTCACTCTGTTTTTTGTCTTCCCTGAAGCTTTTCAACCTCTCTGAGCGGAGACGTGATGTCAACAAACTTCACCCCAAGGTGGGTCACAGCAGTGAGAAGCAGAGGGGGTCTCGGTGGCCTCAGGGCAGGGCTGTCTGCAGGACCAGCTTCCTGCTACAAGATGTCTGGGGGTGGAACAGCCACCTTTTCTATTCTACCTAGCTGGGAAAAACCCTGAGAAAAGCACTGAGACAATCACACTGTGTTTGTGGTATCTCAGCCTGCCTCCCATTGCCCTCCCAGCCCCCATTCCGAGCCCAAAACTGGCTGTTTGGAATCTCCTGGAGGCCTCTCTAAGGCATTGTCCTTATCCCTGTGACAATGGGGGAGTACTCAGAAGCTGAGCCAAGTAGGCTAGGGTGAGTGACCTGAAATCTTGGACCACGATGGCCACCCTGGGCCAGGGATCTGGGCAGTGGGGTGCAGGGTTTGGGTTAGGAGGTGCACATCAGAGCAACACAGTAATGCCCGCTCTGGGTACGTGCCCTGGGCTTTGCATGCTGGCAGGCTGGGGACTCTGCACAGGAGTGCGTGTGGATGTGACCGCAGGCTGTTTCCCTCGTTCAGGTGCTGGATTTTGGGTGGCCTGATATGCACACCCCTGCGCTGGAGAAGATCTGCAGCATTTGCAAAGCCATGGACACGTGGCTCAACGCGGCTACACACAATGTGGTGGTGCTGCACAACAAGGTGGGCACAACCCGTTGCCGGGGCACAACGAAGGGGGGCACTGGGAGCTGTGGGGCTGCAGGGATCAGGCGGAGCAGCCTCAGAGGCTGAGAGATGTAGGGACTGTTGTGGTTTGTGGCATGGGGTGTGGGTAGGTGTCAGCCCATGTGTAGATGGGTGTGTGTCTAATAAGGGTTGGGGTGTCTGTGGGCTGGCATGTGCATATAGGGACCAGTGTGTGCCTCGGTGGGGGATGGATGTGCCCAGGTGCTCACAGGCATGGCTGCCCCTGTGACACCCCTTCTGCTGTGTGCCTGCAGGGGAACCGTGGCCGGCTGGGGGTGGTAGTGGCTGCCTACATGCACTACAGCAACATCTCAGCAAGGTGAGAGAGACAGGAAGTCCTGGGGTGGTCCTGGGACCCACTGGTGACCTCCATCCCAGTGGTGCTGGTGCCAGTACTTTCCTTCAACCTCATCTGCCCTTTCATCCCCACAGTGCTGACCAGGCTCTGGACAGGTTTGCCATGAAGCGCTTCTACGAGGACAAGGTGGTGCCGGTGGGACAGCCGTCCCAGAAGAGGTTGGTCCTGGCATGCCTTTGCAGGCTGGGTTTTTAACTCATAGGGTGGTTGGATGCAGGGGTCCAAGGTGGATGTTCCTCTGTGGGTCCTGCCCCTGAGCTGCCTGTTTGCCCTCCAGATACATCCATTACTTCAGCGGGCTCCTCTCTGGCAGCATCAAGATGAACAACAAGCCCCTCTTCCTCCACCACGTCATCATGCATGGCATCCCCAACTTTGAGTCAAAAGGCGGTAGGTGCCTCCAGCTGCTTCTCCAGCCTGCTTCCCCCCACACCACCACCCCACACTGCCTGGCTAGGCATGTCCTCCATGGGGGATATTTTCCACCATTTCCTTCACAATTTGAATTTCCCTTTCTCTCTCAGAGACTGTTCACTCATTAGCAGGGTGCTACCCTTTTCTGGCAGAGGTGCCCTCAGGAGATGCGCTCCCAATGCTGGGCACTAACCTGAGCTGTGGGGTAACTGTTTTTCTCACAGCTTTTGGAAGAATGGTGCCATTCAGATTGGGACTGGGGTTTGGGATGCTATACCCCATTTGGTGCTGGTACCTCACCCAGATCATCATCCCACCCCTATCCCCAGCCCAGCACTTGCCCTAGGTCCTACAGGACCCAAACTATGAGGGCTTTGCCCTTTCTCAGCTCATCCGCAGCATCCTTTCTGCCCATTGCAGATATTGCCCTTGGTCGGTGCGGGCTGGCTGGGGCGGGGAGCGGCTGTTTGCCTTGGCTCCCTCCCTGTTTGGATTTCTCCCCCGTGACTAATCCCTGCCCTGGCCCCTCCGCCCAGCCAGCTAACAGCAGTGTGCCTTTTCTCCCTGCCTTTATGTCTTCCAGGTTGTCGGCCCTTCCTGAAAATCTACCAGGCCATGCAGCCCGTCTACACCTCCGGGATCTAGTAACTATCTCCTCACCATGGGGCTTTCCTCCTGCCCAGGGTGGGGGGCATGGCAAGCACAGGAAGGTGGAGAGGGTCAAGAACAAGTCCCTTGCAGTCTTGTTGTGTCTGCTGAGTCTGTTTGGGGTCCAGGGAACTGAAAAAAGGGGCTTTCTTTGTTTTGGAGGTTGTAACTGGCTATACTGGGCCATACTGGACCCTTCTGCTGAGAGGGCTGTAGTGACTCTGCATATCAGCAGAGGGAGCCTGGGGCTGCACCGAGCCTGGGGCTGGGTGTCCCCGGAGGGAGTGGGATGGGGACATTTCCGTGGGAGATGAAGGCATTTCTTCTCTCCCTGCCCAAAGAACTGCTCCTCCTGCCTGGATTAGTCCTCACAGATCACAGAATATTCTGAGTTGGAAGGGACGCACAAGGATCATCGAGTCCAACTCTTAAGTAAATGTCCCATATGGGGATTGAACTCACAACCTCTGTGTTATTAGCACCATGCTCTGACCAGCTGAGCTAATATCCTCTTTCTTTTTCCAAAAAAAGATTTTCCCCTTGTTTTTATCTCCCCACAATTTTTTTCTGATGCTGCTCCTGGGAGCAGGCACTGCAGAAGGCAAAGGAGTTGATTTCCCCAGCCTCCCAGACACTCTGCCAGTGCCACATCCCAGTCTGGGTGGAACCCTGGCTCCTGGTCTCCCTGGAGGGAGCAGAGCACCTCACCTTCGGCATATTCCCATTTCAAGCCCCTGGACCAGGATTTCACTTCCATGCAGCCATGGGTCCCCGTTAGCTGAGATTTACTGCCATCCCAGCCTTGCCTTTCAGTTTTTAATAGACTGTTTATGGGATGCCTGTAATAAACTCCAGGTTTATCTTGCCTGTGAAATCCAACTCCTTTCTTCCCTTGTCCCAGGCTGCTGACGCCACTGCCCGTCGGCAGCCTGTCGGCAGTGCTCTGGGAAGGGAGGGCTTCCTGCAGGGAAACTGAGGCAGGGAGAAGAGTCTTCCCTGAGATTTCTCCCTCTGTGTCCTAAGCCCCAGTTGAGCCGTGGGAGCTGGGTGGATGGCTGATAGCCCAGCCTTGGCTCTTGGAACCTGGTCAAACTCTCCCACCCTGCAGTTTTTGCACTCTTACTGAGCTGTGCCTCAGTTTCCCCTTCCCGTCCTCCTTCCACTGGAAATGGGTGCCCCTTGGGATGGTGGATGAGATG
The DNA here is from genome assembly GCA_013400915.1 of Pardalotus punctatus. Classification (NCBI taxonomy): domain Eukaryota; kingdom Metazoa; phylum Chordata; class Aves; order Passeriformes; family Pardalotidae; genus Pardalotus; species Pardalotus punctatus. The sequence continues at coordinate 11,154 of VZTX01020366.1, forward strand.
TCCCTCAGTCACAGGGAGGGCCAGCTCTGTGCTTGCACCTTTCCTGGCTGGATTTGGGTGGAAGGACTGGTTGAGGTGGTGCTGAGAGTTCTTGGGGGGCTTTGCACCGCGGCTCACATCACTGCACTGTTCCTCTCTTCAGCAATGTGCAAGGAGACAGCCAGACGGGCATCTGCATCACCATTGAGCCTGGCTTGCTACTCAAGGGCGATATCTTGGTAAGGATCCTCAGCTCAGCTCTTGGCGTAGGAAGCAGCCAGGGGTTGGGTCATCACCTTGCCTCAGGACCCCCAAATTCCACCTTGCCCAGGTCTGGGGGCTTATCCTGATGGCCTGTTCCTGTTCTCTTGTGCAGCTGAAGTGCTACCACAAGAAGTTTCGCAGCCCGACCCGTGATGTGATTTTCCGTGTGCAGTTCCACACGTGTGCTGTGCATGACCTTGATGTCGTCTTTGGCAAGGAGGACCTGGATGAAGCCTTCAGAGGTAACCGCCCTGGCACTTGCCTGCTCCAAACTCCGTCATCCTCCTGCCCCTGTAACTCTGGTGTCATCATGGGACAACTGGGCACCCATCCCAGATCCACCCCTGAAGAAACAGGGCACCCTCTTCCATCTGCAGGGCGTGGTGCTGCTCATGAAGTGGTGGCACCATCATCCCTTTCATTGCCAAAACCATTACTGATGCAGAGGGGATGCTTTGGGGTTGTTTTGGGGGCTGAGATGAACTGCCCCATGCAGGAATATCCCCTAGCAGCTCCCAGCCTTAAGCTGGTCTATAGGTGTGTTTTGGGTGAGTGGCTACTACTGGAGGTATGGATGGAGATTGACCCCTTTATTCTGCTCTCTCCTTGCCAGATGACCGCTTCCCCGAATATGGGAAGGTGGAGTTTGTGTTTTCCTATGGGCCTGAGAAGATCCAAGGTATGGCTGGCTCAGTGCCATGGGATGCTGTCTCCTTTCCCTCTCCTCAGCTGTATCCCCTGCTCCCTCCCCTGTGACCTCCACCTGCCCCATTGCAGTCCCTTTGTCACCAGGCTGGGGTGAGGCATCCAGGCAGTAAGGCTGATCTAGGAGCACCCATGGATGCCCTGTCTCTCTTGGTCTCTTCCCCAGGAGGCTGCTCTCCAAAGCCCTTGCTGGCCCAGGAGAGATGGAAGAAATGTTTGGGAATGAAGGATTCCCTTTGCTCAGAAAGTCCAGACCCAGGCACACTCACTGTCAGTCTGTGTGCTGGTCTCTAGGCAATCCCAAAAGCCCCAGGCAATCTTGTACACCTTGTTTATGACTCTTGCTCATCCATCTCTTGATGCTGCCCTTCCTACAGGACTCTCCTGCCTTGCCCTATGGCTCCTGCTTTTTTCCTTGCATGTTCTTTTCTCTGCCTACTCCCCTGTCCCACTGTTGCTGGTTCCATTGTCATCCCACCTGACCATCTTGCCTCTTTCCAGGCATGGAGCACCTGGAGAACGGGCCCAGTGTTTCTGTGGACTACAACACGTCCGATCCACTCATCCGCTGGGACTCCTACGAGAACTTCAACATCCAGCGCGACGACAGTGCAGAGGGGGCCTGGGCTGAGCCGCCCCTGCCCAGCAAGCACCTGGAGAAAGGTTAGGGCTCACAAGGTGGTCCAAGCGTCCAGATGGAAATACCCCCCAACCCAGGAAAGGGGAAAGTGGTGGGCAGCAGAGCTGCAGACAGGTGGCTGCTGGTGGGAGGAGTGTGGCCATGGAATGGGAGAGGAAGATCTCGTGGGCTTTGCCTTCTGCCACAGTGCCAGGTAGCTTAGGCTCTTCTTTTCAGCGCTTTGCGGTCAAAGTCCTGTTTGCATAAGCAGAGTTCAGCTCTAGCTTATGCCCCAGAGCTTTAGGAAATCCACACCCCACCTAATGGGGAGACCATTAGGTATCCCAGCTCATTCCCCAAGCATGGCAGGACATGGCTGTGCCTTAGTTATCCCTGGTAGATGAGGATGTCTTACTGGCCTTGAAGGGTCTGCTCCATCTGTCCGAGCTGGGAAGAGCCCCTTGAGCACCCATTTTGTTGCAGCAAGTTGACTGCTGTCACCCACTTGGCAGGAACAGGCAGGACTTGTATGTCAAAGGGTGGTGGGCCCCTCTCCTGGAGGCAAGGCCACCTGTGGCTGAGCAGATTCCTGGACTTCCTGGCCAATCTGGAGAGGCATCCCTGGTGCAGGGACAGCTGTGGTCCCTAATGTCCCTGAAGATCACCAGCTGCTTCGAGTGGGAGCTGTGCATGGCCATGCTTGCAGTGGAGGGTGGGGGCTCTGGGTGCCTGGCGCAGATGAGACTCTCTGCTATGGTGGTCACATGGAACCAGACCTGGGGCGGCTGTGTGGAGCTGGCACGGGCACTTGCCTTGGCACAGGGCAGTAAACAGGCAACTTGTGATGTGCAGGCTCAGCTACGTGGTGGGAGCTGGGGAGCTGTGGGTCCAGCCTCAAGCTGGCAGGACTGCCTGGCAGCCCCCTCCTGCCTACAGAGACCTGAGTGCCTCATTGCATGCATTTCCCTCTGGACCCTGAGCCAGAGCTTCTGCATTCCCAGCCCCTCACAGGGCTGCAGGGGTACCCCAGGACTCATCTCTGTCCTCTCATGGGGCTCTTGGTGAATATTGGGGTTGCAGAAGTACCCCAGGGGCTCCTCTCCATTCCCCCTTGGGGATCTTAGCAGGGGTCAGGACTGTGGAGGTAGCTCCACGTGCTGACTGGACTGTTCTCTGCGCTGGGAGGGTGGCAACAGGGAATGAGGGCATGTTGAATTTGTAAACACTGCCCCAGTTTGGAAATGAGCCGGGACTGTGGAAGGGTGAAGCTGCAGGCAGGATGCTGCCCTCTGACCCATGCCAGCACAAGCAGCTGCAAGAAGCCCTTCTGCAGGGGGTCTTTCCCCAGCTGCCCCATGGGACACTTTGAACAGTGGTGGTGGGAGTCAATGGGGGCTCGAGGAGCTCCCATCTTCCTTCCTCTCTGTTGTCACTTTTCCTGTTTTCCAGCCTGTCCCAAGCCAGGATGGGGACCCTGGTGTCTGGCTGTGCAGGGGGGGTCACTGTTTATGGTCGTTCTTGCCTTATTTGGTCAGGGAATTGCACGCCACATTTTTGGCACCACCAGGCGTGAGCAAGCGGTGTCTGGGGGCGGAGGGGGGTGAGGTTGGCACCCATGCTGGGCTGGGATCAGCCACTGCTCCTTGTCCCTGCCACTGCCTGTCCTGCCACTCGGCGAAGGCTCCCCACAGACCGTCGCTGCAGCCTGGGCCAACGGGATTGGGATCGCCTGCCAAACGGTGGGTTTCCCCATGCTGCATCTCTGCTGGCCACAGCCACTCTCAGTGGAGGTGGATGCCCTTTCTCCAACAGCTTTGTGTTAGCGTGGGGCACCCAAAAGGGCTGGGGGTGCCTGTCAGGGAGGGATGGTCCTGTGGGACCCCAAAGCTGGAGGGGCAGGCGGGTGACTGGGGATGGTGCCTGTCCTGGTGTTCCCCTTGCCTCTGCTGCGCTTATCTGTGGGGACTTGGGGAAGGGGAAACTCACTTGCAGCAGGGTCATCGGTTGACTAAGCTCTTCCGAACAGGGGGTGTGAGAAGGGAATCTGTACCCCCACATCTTGCTCTCTGGCAGAGGGGACACAGCTGGATTCAACAGGCTCTCTGTGAGTCACTTTCATGAGACAGGATGGCCCCATCAGCAAACTTGCCCTCCTGCTTTACTCAGGCAGGGTCTCTGCTGCCCACCTTGTTTGGGATGCCCTGTGGTCCTTAGGGAGAGTGGGGTATGCTGGGATACCCCCCCAGCCTGTCCCTCTGCCCCTCATCCATGTCCGCACAGCATGGGGAAGGCAAGTGGCTCTGCCTGTCCTCCTTCCTCCTCCTCGAAGGGGCTTTGGGGTCAGTGGTGGCTGCATGGCAGGTTCCTGCTACAGTCCCCATGGCCATTGGTTGGCTGAGAGTGTTTGAAGGCTGAAGGGAGGTGATGGCATGCTTCTTCCTCTGGCTGTTTTTGTGGTTGCCAGCACTGTAGTAGCTCTCCTTGGGGTGCCAAGCTGGTTCCAGGGAGGCAGGAGGAAGCTGGTAGATAGATGTGGCATTGCTGGGTTTGCAGCTTGTTGGAGGATTGCTGTGGAGAAATTTTTGGGGTACTGCAGATGTTGGTGGGTAACTCTGGATGGAGATCACTTACGGCCTGTTTTTTGCTGAGAAAAACAGCAAAACCATCTCTTCTGATGGAGTGCAGTGTGCTGGGGCTGGCATGGAGTCAGTGGAGGGGTTGTCCCCAAGGTCTGGATGTGTGACTATTGTTGGGGTACCCCAAGCTCTGCCATCCCAAAGTGGTGTGAGAATATGTGAAAGGGCTGGGCATGTGTCCCCAGCCCAGCAGCTCCCTGTAACTGCTGGCCCTTGGACCCACTGTGGTCTGGCCCTGTCTGCCCTGTCTTTTTACCGGGCCTGGAAGAGAGAGTGGCCAGGGCCTGGCCAAATCCAACATCTGCGAGAGAATTGCTAAATCCCCACCTGAGTCATGGTTCTGGCATAGGGCTCCGCTGTAGCTCATCTCCACTCGCAAGGCAGGGCTGGCCGGGGTGGGGACTGGGATGAGCATCCCACCCTTCCAGTGAGGGGAGGTCACAGCAGAGCCTGAACCGCATGTGGCAAAGGTCAGGAGGTCCCAGAGCCCCACAGATGGAGCTGGATGCTGATACTGCACTTTTCCATGGCAGAGAAAGCCCCTCAGTGAGGTTGCTGTCATCTGTTTGTCCCCCAGGAGGGTTGGCATCTCATGGGGTATCCTTTTCCTAGTGGGGTCAAATCCTGTCCCACTTATCAGGGCCTGAGGCTGCCCAGGAGGGCTGGCTAGGCTGTGCAGTTGTGGAGAGGCAAATGGGCCAGGCCAGAGCTGTTAAATCCATTGCTGGAGCTGCTGGCAGGCTCCTGCTCTCCCACCCCCATCTGAATCGGTCCCTAGGCCAGGCTCAGTGGGGAGGGGGGCCACTGGCTCTCCTATTGCCTTCACCAGCTGACTAAAGCTGAAAGAATCCACGTCCTCTTCCTTATTCTGCCCTTCTCTGCTGCTCTCTGCTCCATCCACTGCAAGGTAAGGGTGTGTTGGGGTGGGCATTTTGGAGGGCAGTGAGGATCTGCATAGGCTGGGTGGGAATTCACAGGGAGTGTCCCCCTTGCTTCTGGTTATTCCCCATGGGTAAAATCCTGGAGCATCTACAGGCTTGGCTAGACATTTCAGATGGAGTGTGGCTATTCCCAGGGCAGGATCTGTCCTCTAACCTGGTATTTTGGATTGTCATGTGGGGTGGTAGTGGGGTTTGTTCCTACTAGGACCTGGAACCAGGCAGGACTGGGATGCAGGGAGAGAGATACCAGCTGGTGGAACCTAAGCCCCTTCTCCTCCCTCTTTAAACTGTCCTTAAATTCAAAACTTGTAGCAGTTCATGTGCTAAGGGCTGTGGCTGTCCCCTGGCTGGAGTTGGGAACTCTATTTCTGCCCTCCCACAGCTGACAGAGTCAGAACAAAAAATAAGGCAGAGAAGCAAGCAAACTTTGGAGGTTTTGGAAGGATGCTGGCTTGGCATGTGGTATCATCTGGGAGCAAACAGGGCTGTGAGTCAGGGGGCCGGCTGGAAACACTGCTCTCATCCCCTGCTGTCATCCATGGGGGTGTGGGAAAGCCGCGGTTTGGGCGATTAGAGTGGAGGGAGCCTCACATTTTGCCGAGTATGTTGGATCAATTGAGCAGTGGAGTCCTGAGCATGGGTTCAGGCAGGGGCCTGGATGTGGGGTGGGCTTGCTGTCATGTGGGCTGGCAAATTGTCAGCACCATCCCAGCATGGATTTTACTTGGGGTGCAGTTTGGTCTCAGACAGCTCTGGGGTGGACGGGATCGTGCTATACCGCCTGTCACAGAGCAGGGCAGTGTGTACATCCCAAAAACAGTGCTGGCATGTCCATGCTGTGCCTGTGGTGCTGGCAGGGCAGGCAAGGGGATTGTGAAAATGGGTCAGCACGGTCGGTGACTTGTCCATGGCTGGTTTCCACCCCTCTTTGGCTGTGTAGTTTTTTCAAATGGAGAAACTCAAGTCTCCAGCAAGACATTTGAATTTGCAGACCCGTCTGGGTTTCAGCATCGTGTGGCTTGGAAGGACATCCCCACCCTGAATGTGTTACTGCTCTTTGGGGACAGGTGTGACGCATGCACACAGGAGCCGGGCATGGCTGGGTGTCTCAAACGAGGGGTCACCCAGTGGGGTGATGCTCAGTGTACGGTGCGAGGTAGGCAGGCTGTCCAGCTGTCCGACAGGCTGTCTGTCTTGCCTAGGAAACAGTTAACGCGGCGGAGCCCTGCCTGTGGAGGAAGTAGTTAATATTCATACGCTGGGAGCTGTCTGTCTGGCTGTCCTCCCTCCATGGCTCCCACCCTCTCCGCACCTCACTGAGGTTAACTCGGGCTGGGGCTGGAGCTTGGGCGGCCCCGCCGCCCTCCCCGCGCCGCTCCCCTTCCCCTCCCGCTCCTCCCTGTGGTCCCTGTGTGGTCTGGGGCGGAGGGGAGCACAGCCGCACCTCCTCGCCTCCATCCCATCTCCGGCCTCTGTCACCTTCGGCTCCTCCATCCTCCCCTCCGGCTCCCCGTGTCCTGGGGTTCCCCGTATCCCACCCCTTCCGGCGCCCCACCGCCGTCCGGGTGCCCCTCTCGCGGCCCCGCGGGACACGGCGCTGGGAAGGGAATAGCTCCCTCCGCGAGAGGGAAAGCAAAGCCAAAGGGACAAACGCCACCCCAAGCCAGCTCCAGGCCGTCAGCTCCTGTCCTGGACGGACACACGGGGCTGGCTGCGGACGCCATTCGAACTGCCACCACACCAGGTGCCCCTGGAAGGCTCTGGTGCTGGAAGGCGTGAAGGAAAGGGATTTTGCTGCCTGCTCCTTCCCTTCGCCTGGGATCTTTTCATCCCCGTTCCTTTTGGTAAGTCCTGACTTTGCTTTTCTTTGGGCTGGGGGCTGGGTGGGGAATTCATGGCTGTGGTGACCCACGGCTCAGGGGCTGGGGTTGCTCCGTGGCATCATATCTGGTTACAGGGTGAAACCAGAGATGAGGAGGCTAAACCCTTCCCTGTGAGATTCATCTCACACCCTACATCCTGCAAACGGTCCCGGGACCCCAGGGTCTTCCCTGCGGGCTGATGCTCCAGAGATGCCCTAGGGCCAGGGCTCTGGGTGGTGGGGAGTGGAGGCAGCAGGTGGAGTGCTGCTAGGGATGGGACAGGGGGAGACATGGTGATGCCTCAGCCTTATCTTCTGCACCGGTGCAGAGCCCTGGACAGGATTTGTGCCGGTGCACACTGCTGTGTGCTGCACCCCACTGTGTATGAGACAGATGCCTGGTATTTTGGGGATGCGAGCTGCCCCTCTTGGTGTTGTCGTCGCACTTGTCCTGGACCAGTTTTTTTACTATAGCTGCAGGGTGCTGTGGAGGGAGAGGACAGAGCACTTCCCCTCTGGGGCAGTGGCTGCAGGGCTGGGACCAGGCTGGGCTCAGCGCTTCCCGCAGCTGCCTCCAAACAGCCGGAGCAGATAGAGCCAAAGCAGAGCTGTGTCCAGGGCAAACCCAGCCCACAATGAGATGGCACAGCCTGCCAGGCCGGAGCTGCTCCGACCTTCAGGGACGAAATCTGACCTTGCTGGGAGCCACAGACACTTTGCAAATGGGGTCTTGAGAGCCTGCTGCTTTGAGGGTGGCTGGTTTCGCTAAGGTGTTCTGTCCTGTTATCCCTTAGTCTTTCTTTTCTTTTCTTTTCTTTTCTTTTCTTTTCTTTTCTTTTCTTTTCTTTTCTTTTCTTTTCTTTTCTTTTCTTTTCTTACTTCTCAGATGACAAGCAATAGATAGTCATATGAGTGATAGTGTGGCACACAGGCAGGCAGTGGAAGAGGCTTCAGAGTGGCAGTGAATAGCAGGATTTGTCTCATGGCATCAGAGCCTAGGAGGTACATGGGGTTGAGGACAGGATGAGCAATCAGATGTGGGGCAGAGCAGCTGTAGGATGTGGGCTTGGCTGATGGCTGAGCTGTCACAGGCTGTTCCTTGCTTACTACACTGGTACCACTCTTGGAGGGGCAGCCATGAGCCCTGCTATGTCCCCTCCTGGCCAGAGGGTCTGGGGAAGGTAGGATGTAGCACTCAGGGCATTCTGCATCTGCTGTGAACTGCATTGTGCCCCATCCTCACCTCTTTTGGTCTCCCAGCTGTGGGGCAGTGCCCAGCCCAAAGAGTAATTAAAGCCTTTCGTGTCTATTTTCTCCCTTGGCACCACGTGCTTACATTTATATTTATTTATTCCCTTTTTATCCCAGCCCCCTTCCTGGCTTTTGCCCTGTTTCCCAAGACCAGCCAGCACCCATCCCTGCCATCAGACAGGAGGGCTGTGCCTTTCCCCTCGTCTCCAAGCAATATCTCAGTCTGTCCAGCATTGACACTGCCCCTGGATATGCTGCTTTTTCCTTTCTCCGTCCATGTGAAGGGTTTCCCTCCCTCTCTTCCCCTTTTCCCTAGTATGGGAGGTGTTGTGGAATCAAATGCTCCTGGCTCCTGGCTATACTGGCTGGGTTTCCAGGAGAAATTCTCACCCTTTGCCATACTGAGTGCCCAGAGAGGACCTTGCTGCATGGTCCTGGGACATTTTCAAGCCAACGGGAGGCTTTGGGGCTCAACTGCCTCCTTGGGATACTGCCAGTGGGGGATTCAGGAGTGGAAAATCAGCAACATGGAGAGGGCCCTGACTTGGTAGGATTTGGGCTCGATGCTATTGCCCCGTCTGCTTTGTGGGGAGGGGGGTTTGTTGACGTGGGAGCTGCTGGAGTGCGGGTGCGGCAGTGTGGGACTGGTTAAGCTGTCCCGGCTCGGAAGTGTTTTGCTTGCAGATAGGACCGCTCTGATTTCACACTATCGTGTTAGGGCTGTCTTCCGTCCCTGAGTCAGCCGCCTGGCCCCCTGCCAGGGAAGAGTCATTTTTTCCTCCAAAAGAAAGTGTTTAACATTGCTCGCGGGACCTTCCAGGAAACCTCGTCAGGGAGCTGGAAAAACAAGAGTCTGCAGCCTGGTCGCTGCTGCGCTTGCCCTGGTGGGGGCGGGGAACTGGAGTGCAGGATTACTGGTGGTGATGCTGCTGTGCCCTGGCTGCCCCCCAGCCTTTTGGGTCTGTGTAGCAGAGCCAACTACCCACACTGGACTTGAATCATGATGCCAGGACCTTCCCGGGGAGGAGATGCTGCATGTTCAGGGTTTGGGCAGAGGCACTGCCGGTGCGGAAGCTCTGGGGCAGATTGACCTGGCCTGAGAGAGGGAGGGGAAAGAACAGAAGGGATGGGAGCCTGTCTGTAGCCAGGGAAGAAAAAGTCAAGGATGTCTGGCTGGCTGGATCCATGCATCATCTGGGAAGAGAGTGGGCCGGGAGAGGGAAGGTGGGTCTGTTGTTCATCTGTCCTTCACCCGTACCCATGGGCTGAGTACATCCATCCAGCTGGAGACTGGAGCTGGAGACAAAGAGCTACGAGGCCACATCTTGATTGCCTCTGCCCATCCTCCTACAGCCTGTGGTGCATCTCCTCTACTCTCCCTGTTTGCCTCCCTGGTGCCACATGGCCCTTTGGGGCTAGATGAACCCCGCAGAGCAGTGATGGCTGACTGTGTGGGTAGCCCCAGCCCTTGCCAACTGTGGAGAATTGCCAGGGATGATGCCTGGGAGAAGGGCACGGGATATTTGGTGAATCCCAGTGGAGCAGGCAGTGCTTACGTACAAATCGGGGCTGTCGGGGCATGGGGATGGGGAGGATCTGGCTCCGATGTCTCTGCATGGTGGCGCCGGTGGGAATGTGGAGGGTGCTGAGGAGACATCGATGCTGGTTGTTAAGTGTTCTGGCACACGGAAGAAATCGAAATCACCAGCTAATGGGACCCATTAGCTCCGTGCAGAGAGCCAGCAATTGATCTGGGGTCTCGTGTTCATTTCTCCCCTTGCAGAGGTTGGGCACACGCAAGGGCCCCTGGATGGGAGCCTCTACGCTAAAGTGAAGAAGAAAGACTCCCTCCACGGCAGCACTGGTGCCGTCAACGCTGCCCGACTCCCACTCTCGGCAGCACCCAACCACGTCGAGCACACACTCTCAGTGAGCAGTGACTCGGGCAACTCCACTGCCTCCACCAAGACCGACCGGACCGATGAGCCAGGGGTGACCGGGGCACCCAGTGGCCAGGTGGTGCTGAGCCCTGAGGAGAAGCAGGAGCTGGATCGTCTCCTTGTTGGCTTTGGCTTGGAGAGTGCGCCACCCATGCACAACCATGTGCCCGGCCCTGTGCCGGCACACCTGCCTGCCATGCCGGGCCGCCACGTGGTGCCGGCTCAGGTGCATGTCAATGGGAATGCCGCGGTGGCCGAGCGGGAGACGGATATCTTGGATGATGAGCTGCCCAACCAGGACGGGCACAGCGTGGGCAGCCTGGGCACGCTTTCCTCCTTGGATGGCACCACCACTGCCAGTGAGACTGGCTACCAGGAGGCACCCCGGGTGGGCAGCCTGTCCTCCCTGCCCAATGGCCCCTCGAGCTGCAATGGGGCTGAGAAGCTGCTGAAGGAGGGGCTGTATGATGGCGAGCCACTCTCCAATGGTGGCTACCCCTACAACAACCAGAACACCCTGATGGGCCACCACCTCCGTGACACGCTGCCTTCCTTGCGGCCCTCGGCATCCACTCAGGAGCACCTGGTTGGCTACCCACAGCGCCTGCCAGGTTCCCATGCCCCAGGGTGGCTTCAGCCTCAGCCACTGCCCAGCTCTCAGCCCTACCTGTATGCCTATGACCACCCTGGAACCTACCGCTCCCGGTCCTTCCCGGCAGTGGACACTGCCAAGTACGATGTGAACCCGGCGCTGCCCCAGGCTCCGGCTCGCAGCACCAGCAGCCGGGAGGCTGTGCAGAGGGGCTTGAATTCCTGGCAACAGCAAGGAGGAAGCCGGCCACCTTCCCGGCTGCAGGAGGGTGGCATGGAGAGCCACAGCCCCAGCATCTCTAGCTGCAGCCCCCAGCCCAGCCCGCTGCAGACAGTGCCCCCGCACAGCCACAGCATGCCCGAATTCCCCCGGGCACCCTCTCGCCGGGAGATTGAGCAGTCCATTGAAGCACTGGATGTCCTCATGCTAGACCTTGCACCTGCCATCCACAAGTCACAGAGTGTGCCTGCCACCTCCCGTCAGGACAAGCCAGCCGGACCCCTGCCCTCCTCCCTTTCGACCCAGCCCATTGCTGGTCTCTATGCCCGGCCAACTCCGCAGGTAGCCCAGCCGAGGTCCTTCGGCACATCTGTGAGCCCTGTGGTCTCTGAGCCTGGGGGCAAAGCCTATTCTCCTGGAGAGCTGGACTATGGGGTGCATGAGTATCGGGAAACCTATTCGCCCTACAGCTACCAGCTGGCACCACTGCCGGAGCCCAGGAGCTACAGCCATGCCCCGTCTGGAGCACAGATGGGCACTGTCCCACTCGGCACCTCATGCTACAGCCCTGTGGGGTCTCAGCAGCAACTCACCTCCTCCCCACCTTCCCCCACCGTCCCAGCACAAAACCAGATACCCCTCAAGGGACCAGAGAGCTATGAAGACCTGTCGAGGTCGGCAGAAGAGCCCTTGAATCTGGAGGGTCTGGTGGCCCACAGGGTGGCAGGTAGGATTTTTTGATTCCTTGGGGGGATGGGGAGGATCGCATGTCCCGAGGTGCTGGAGCACACAGGGGTGGTGTGCATGGTGGAGCTGGGGATGAGTGATGCGGAGACTCCTTGTCCATGTTGGATGTGGGCTTGGGACTGAGCCACCTGCCATGGAGATAGGCAGAGCAGGGGAGCAGCCTGTGCTGCTCCTCTTTGCTGAGATCCTCCTGTGCAGCTTGCTGTCTGCAGCAGCATTGCCCAGAGGTGGGAAGGGGTGGCTGAGGATGTCAGATCCCCCCCATCCTTACTCCTTTAGGCTAACAGGGCTGGTCCATCCCTGGTGGCAGGGCCAGTTACTGAATCACAGGGGGATTTCTTTTGGGGAGAATATGGAGAGTTTGGAAAAATGTTTTCATCTCTGGCTGATGTTGTCCTGCCTGGACCCCACTTGGACATGGTGCTCTCCCTGCCCGAAGCATGATCTGGTGTAAGGTCCCAGCAGAGAACTTGCCTTCTGTTTGATGTAGCTGCACTCATGCCTGATTTCAGTCTCTGCTTTCCCCCCTGGAGTGCTGGATTCAGTGCTTAGACCTCCTCCCTGGGCAGCTGAGGTACTGCTGGAGAGGGGACTAGGCTGTTGTCTGTCAGCTGTAATTCTGCCCAGCTTGGCCCAGGGTAGTTTGAATCTGGACCTAGCTGTGGGGCAGTGGTCAGGGGCTGGGAAGACATTTCCCAGCCCTGCCAGAGAGATTTGGTGCTTGGCTGGGTGCAGTGCCAAGCGTCAGTGCCGTGGCTGGATGAAGGCATGAGCATGCTGTGGAGGGGAAGCTGCATCCACCAGTCCCCCACCCTCCTGCAGCTCCGGCTCAGGAGCTTTGGGGGCACAAGAGTGTTGGAGCCTCCTGGGAAGAAGGTGCCACGGCATTGTGGCAGCTTGGTGCCCTCCCTCCCCACTGCTTTGGTTGCAGTTGTTCAATTGCGGAGTGACATTTGGGAAGGGTTTGGGGCTGTGGGCCAGTTCGTGATGCTGGGGATTGGCAGCTCCGTCCCTTCCAACTCTGTGCTCAGTCTAGAAACTCGCCTGGCATTAGAGGGAAGGGGAAAAGGCATGACTGGAAAAATCCAACAGCATCAACCTCCCAGGATTGGGGACTAAGTCACCTGGTGGGGGTCAGGAGGGGTGCCAGTGGCAGGAATGGGAATGAGGAGGGTCATAGAGGTGTTGGAGGAAGTTAGCATGTGTCTGAACCTGACCTCAGTGATCCAGATCAGATTCACAAAGGGTCATGGGGCTTTTGCAAAGAATTTAAATAAACCTAAGTACTCATGGATGCCCAAACCTCACTGTATGTCTGTACTTAACATTATAAGCAGCACATGCTTGCCCTCCCCTGCTGCCCCATATAAAGTATAAAAATGGCCTGGAAAAGAGGACAGTTCTAAGGAAAGGAGGAAGAATATTTGCAGTGTATGGGAAATGGATTTTTGATGGTGTCTACCAGAAAAATCCATCCCCCCAACCCTGGGGTCAGATGCTCAGATCTGGGCTGGGGTCACTGTCATCCCCCTGCAGCCACTGGGCTTCTCACAGGGAGAGAGGCATCTGGGGGATGGTCCCCAGCCTGTGGCCACCTGTCTCCACTGGAGCTGGGCTGTCTGTGCTGAGGTGGGGACAGCACAGGCGGGTGGCCTGACCTCTGGCGGGAACGAGGTGTCCTGAAGCCAGCACTGGGAGGGGAGAGCCAGCAGGGACAGTGGGGCATGGACATGTTTGTTTACATTCCCTGCTGCTATAAATTGCCTGCGTGTCCTGGTGTAGAGACGAGGAGCATCTCACACCTCCTCTCTTCTTGGTGGGGGTATGCTCCCATTCCTTCTTCCCTCTGATGATGGAGGGGAAGAGATGGCACAGGGCAGCGCTGGCATGCCCAGCACCTCCCCATAAAGAGGAGGTGGTCCCGTTATCCCCTAAGTCCCGCTCATCTCTTAGCAAGGCATCTGGGGTCATCCCTTCTTGTTCCAGCCCTGTGCATTCTGTAATGGAGGGGACCTACATGGTGCCAGCCCTGAGGGGGTGGTGATGGGGCATTTGTGGTGTTGCACAAGGCTATATATGGCTGGGAGCCACCATCGATTTCCCATGTGGTGGGTTCATGTGGTGCCTGGAGCCAGGCAAGTTGGCTGATGGAAAAGCAGCTCCAAGCAGAGACTGAACTCCTTCAGACCCCAAATGACCCCAGACTCATCTGTTGGAGCCCAGCTAATATTTTCTCTTCTTTTCTCTCTCTCTCCCCCTGTTGTATCTCGTGACATTTGTCCTGTCTGCCCCTTCCTCTCTGTGTGGGGGACTGTGTCTGTCCTCTGTGACCTCCCACCCTCCTTGCACTCCCTGTCTGGTATGCTGGCAGAGTACAACGCCAAGCTCAGGGAACTCAACAAGAGCACCAAAGTCCCCCGTCCTCCTTTGAACCAGCAACGGTCCTTCTCCGGTTCGTTCATTCCACCTCCTTCCTTTCCCCTCCTTCCTTGTTCCCCAACCTGCCTCATCCATCCTTCTCCTTCCCTCTCCTGCATTCTTCCCTCTCATCCTTCCTTTTCCCATCCTCTCTCTCTCTCCTTCCCCCTCATCCATTCTTCCCTCTCACCCTTCCTTCCTCCTCTATCACTGCATGCTGAGTGATCTGTGTGTTGCATGGATGTGGGATGGAAGGAGTCTCAGGAGACCATCTCCATGTAGGATTGATCCCTTTTCTCAGTAGAATGATGGTCAGGGGTCCCATTGAGCTCCTTCAGTGATGGGGGAGCCCCTGGCCCTGGGTACAGACTCCCCTGCCCATGCTTGGTTTTGCATCTCATCTAAGCCTGGGCACTGCTTGCTGCTTGGGTTTTCACTGCTGGACTGGTTCTGGACCCTTGCTGCATCCCCTCCAGGCTTTGCCCTGACCATGGCTCACCCCTTTGGGAAGCAAGGGCTGGGGTGCAGCTCCAAAGAACCCAGATTTAACCAGTTGTCAGTCCAGCAGGGTGTTTCCTATGTCAGTTTAGGGATCCCCGTGGGTCAGTCTCCAGCTTGGGGGATGTGGGCTGCTGAGGCTGGATTTTAGGCAGTGTGACTTTTGCTCCTTGAAGGCATCTTGGGTGATGTGTGCTGGTGACCTGCTTGATGCTTGTTGTGCACCCGCTTGTCCTAGGGCAAGCAGAAGGTGGGAGATGGAGTGGGGCTGGGGAGTCACCAGCTTTCTGTGTGACTTTTCTCTCCCCACTGGCACCTTGGGTTTCTCCCCAAGAAGACCAAAGAGGTTTGAACCTTCCCAGTCCTCAGCACAGAGTAAGGTATTTTATTGTGCCCATTGGGGGTAATCAGGCAGGAGGTGGGGAGCAGTCTGTGTTGGGATGGGGTGAGTTGGGCTCTGGTGAGGAGCAGCACAGGGCAATATCTGTTCCTCAGGCAGGCAGGGAGCGAGTCTGCGTCTCTTTTCCCTGGGTGTTGTGTGTCCCTGTCTGGCTTTAACTGCTCAGTACACAGGGTCTTGGGATGCTTCTTTGTTCTCTCCTGTCCACCGTGGAGATATCACTTGGCTCTTGCCTGGCAGTAGCATTCTAGCACCTCATGGCCTAAAAGCAGCTGCCTCCTGATTTGACCTAAAAACCTGGCTCCCCAGCTGCAAAATTACCTGGGTTTGCCATCCCTCCTGTTTCCTCCTTCCTCAGCTGTTGTGCTCCCCGCCCTTCCCCAGCCCTTGGGCTGTGTGGTCTGAGGGCAGTGGGTTGGTACTAGGTTAGGTACTTAAATGAGCAGCAGGACGAGTGACAGTGCCAAAGGTGTTGGGTGTGAGGGTGAGGAGTGGGGTGCAGGCGGCTGCTCCCCCTTTGTGAACAGGAATCTGCCATCCTGCAGCTGGCCAGGGCGTCCTCAGGAGTCCAGTGACAGTACCATGGCTAAGGGAGGCTGTATGTCTGCTGAGGGGGCAAAGCAAGCTATGGAAAGGAAAGTTTGTTTTTCAAGCATAGTTTCCATCCCATAAATCACCCAGGGGGTCGGTGGAGCCATGCTCAGAGCCTGGGTTTCCTCCAGGCTTTGCTCTGGGCAGCCTGTGAAGTTTCCCACTCTCTGCTCCTGAACAATGAGTCCCTTTTTTCCCTTCTCCTCCCTCCCCTCCCTGTGGCCCCGGCCGCTTTCCATGTCTGGGGAGTGGAGCAGCCAGAGTTTCCTGAGCTCCTGGGTGTCCCAATGGGCCAGATCCAGCCCCCTGTGGTTAGGTGACGTGAAGCCCTGGGGATGGAGCTGGGGGTCCCATGCTGCAGATGTGTGATGTGCATTGACAGCTAGGCTCGATCAATCTACCATGATTAGTGCTTCCCGAATGGAAAATGCAAAGCAAGGCAGGCATGCACAGCTCAAGGAGCCAGTCCCTGCCTCTCTGAAGTGCTTGGGCCCTGCAGCTTGCTTTGGAATGGGCTGAGGGATGCTCCTTGTGATGATCCTGCACTGTTTAGGAGAACCCATAGTGCACAAAGTGGAAGGAAAAAAGGAAAATATAAGAGCTTTATTTTTTCCTGATATCTTGTTTCTCCCTGAGCTCACAACTGTGGGCTTCAGTCCCTTAAAGTGAAGAGCAGGACAAAAGGTATGGGGTGGCCCTGTACAGTGCTGCCTGTGCCTGCAAGGCAGCTTCCCAGGGACCCTCTCTGTCCCCCTGTTCTCTCCACGGGTCTTTTTAATGGCCGTCCCTGTGCCGGTGAGCACCTGCAGAAGGGATCGGGAGTTGAGTTTCAAGGCTGCTCTTAGTGGAATTTTCCAGGCCGCCTCCGCGGCTGGAGCCAGCGCCGTTGGCTCACGTCCCCCGCCTCACAGCCTGGCCGCCTCTCCCCCCGAGCCACGATTTTATTGTTGTTGCCATTCACTGGGCTGATTATTTAGAAATGCACCCAGGCCACCTCCTTCCCTCCTGCTCTCCCAGCCTTTTCCCTGCTCCCAGCCCTATCCCTGAGCCACAAAAGCTCTGGTGCATGTGTTGAGCAGTGAAGAGGGGAGGTCAGCGGGCGCGAGGCGTGGGTCCCATGTGGAGCCCCGGGGAGTGAGGGGAAGCAGCTGATGGCTGGTTTTCCTCCACCAGCCCGTGGGAAAGGAGTTGGTGTTTGAAAAGTGCATTTCCTGGAGCGTGATGCTGGCCTTTCTCCTTTTTTTTTTTTCTTCTTTCTTATTTTTTCTCTTTTTATCTTCCCTAATGTGCTGACCAAGAGGAGCATGGGTGCTTGCTGATTCTGTGGGAAAGGTGGAGGGGACAGTGTTGTCACCTCTGCTAGTGGGTAGGGGTGTGAGTCCCACGGGGCTCTGAGCTGTGCCCCTGATACTCTGTGGGGTTGCTGTACACTGAACCTGGCACCATTATCCATGAGCCTGGGTTAACCTCTTCGTCAGGCGAGGTGGGATAGAGGGTGTGTTTGGGCACTGTCAGGTGCTGGGAGAGTTGAGCTGCCCTGCCCTGTGCCAAATTTGTCTGTGTTCCTGGGCCTTATCCCAGCAAATGGGGATCTCCACAGCTCAAGAAACCCATTCTCCTATGATGTCTTCCTTGCTCTGTTCTTCCCCTCAGGCTGGGGACATTGGTAGCTCATACTTCTGGGACCTGGGAAGGAGGTTCAGGGGGAGATGGAGGGTAGATGCTGATCTCCTCCTTTTAGAAAGGCTTTGCACTGGGGACAGATCAGCAGTGGTTTTTTAGGGTTCTCTGCACCATTCTTCTGTTGGGTTCTTTCGTCTTGATCCAGTGCTTCCTTTTCCTAGGGGACTCACAAAACCAGGCTTTTTCCACTGCTGTGGTTGAAGCCACATCTGGCTGTGGGAGCAGGGATGCAGCTGAATACAGCTGTCCTGGTGCTGGGTGATTCAGTCCTTTCCATCTATGATGCCATCAGGAGGCTCTGTTGCTTCCCTGCTGTGCAGGGCTGGGCTGTCTGGGCTAATCTTGGGATGCTCTTGCCCCTTGCACCCACTGCTGGAATTTGTTGTCCCTGAGAGTCTAATGGTGCTTGGGAAAGCTTGTGCAGCAATTCAGCCACTAGCCACAGCCCTGCCTTGCTTTATCACCTGGTTCAGCATCCCTGCTGTAGGGTATATCTGCTCCAGCTGCCCATGCTGGTCTGGGGGTTTGATGCAGAGGAGTGCTGAAGCTGAGACCTGTCAGGTCAGGCCTGGAGCATCTCCTGCTGGTCCCTGTCTTGGCTGGCAGCTCCTCACCCCTCTGCCACCTTGTGCTTGCCCTGCAGGCGTGCAGTCCCGGGAGAAGCCTCTGGAGGAGAGCACTGTACCAGCCCGCAAGCGGACCCCCAGCGACAGCCACTATGAGAAGAGCTCACCAGAGCCCAGCTCACCCCGCAGCCCCACCATCCTCTCGCCTGAGGTGGTCAGCACCATCGCGGCCAACCCTGGAGGGAGGCCCAAGGAGGTGTGCTGGAGTAGAGGAGTGCTGGGGTTGGGGGATAGCTGACTGGGGACAAATGCCTCCAGGGAGGGGATGGCTCTATCAGCATTCACAGCATCCATAGTTGGGGATCAGTGAGGCTTTTTGTGATGGTGGTGGTGGTGGTAGTTAGCAGGGGGGACTTCCTTTTGCCCCCTGTGCCCTCTCCTTGGGGTCTCCCTGAGGTTTATGCCCATCATAGGGATGGGACTGATGCTTTCTCCTGCTCTCTCCAGCCTCACCTCCACAGCTACAAGGAAGCCTTCGAAGAGATGGAGGGTGCCTCCCCCACCAGCCCACCCTCCAGCGGCGGTGAGATTTCTCCCCCCACCCCAGCCTTCCCTGTGTCACCGCAAACCCCTTACTCCAACACCTGTAAGTGCCATGGCTCCGGGAGGCAGAGGAGCTCGGTGGGTGGCTCTGGGCAAGCCAGAAATTTGCCAAGGGTCAGACAGCTCCAGGTTCCAGACATCCACCACCGTGTTAACCACTCCTCCTCTCCATCCACCTTTCTTCTCTACATCTTCCACTCCATGCTGTCAGCATCCCACTTGCTTCAGTATCCCATGCTTGGCACCCTCCTCTTGGCTTTTTGCCACCCTCCACTCACTGGGGTGTTTTTTGGATGGAATCCCAAGGTGGGATGAGGAGAGAGGCATGTTTTCACCCCATCCTGGCCTTGCATCTCCCCATCTTTCCTGCCAGCATGGCATGAAGAGAAGCAAGAATGCGGTGGCAGGCGAGTGGGAGGGAGGCAGGAGAGACTGAAGATCAGGAGGGCAGACTCATACACCATGTCACTTCTTGCTTGCAGTTCTGGGGACAGGAGGGGCAAAAGGCTGGGATGCACGCCCTTTGCATGCAACTTGTCTCCGCTCCTCTGGCGTGGCGTCTCTGTTCAGACTGACCCTGACTCGCGGTGGGTTTGTGTGGACTGGGTTTGTGTGACCAGCTTGAGCGATGAGCCCTGAGGAGTAACCACGTTGGCACAGCACGACTTGGGCCAGAGCAGTGCAGTGCCGCAGCCAGTCAACTAGGAAACCCATTAAAAAGATGGCAGCCCCCCCATCCCCTCTAAAACACTTTTGTAGGCTGAAGGCTGAGGCATGCTCTAGGGTTGAGGATGCTGGGGCTCAGTGCAGCCCCTTCTGATGGCATATCCTGGTTGTAGTGAAGCCACCTGCCTCCTACAGTTCAGCCCATGGGGCTTGGGGTTGTTTTCTTCTGTACTGTTGCACTTCCTTCCCTGCAATCCTGTGATGTTTGAGCCCTGTCTCATGGGATGTGGAGACGGGAGTGTGGGAGCTTGCCGGAGTGCTTGGCAGCTCAGAAATGGCTCTGTTGTTCCTGGGGACTGAGAGCTCGGCCCTGGGGCAGCAGCAGCTCCTTTGGCAGGGGGTCAGTGGCTTTGGGGAATGAGTCACTTGCAGAGGTGACGGGAACAGCCTGGCTGGGGTCATGGCCCTGAGGCAGTGCTGCTTATCCAGCACCAGCCAGGGAAGCCTGGGAAGCTTGAAGCTGCAGCTTTCAGGCTTTGCCAAAATGGCCCTGGGGGATACAGAAGCAATTCCCCTCTGTTGGGGGATGGCAGTCCCGGGAGAATTCCTGGCCCTGTGAGGACTCTGCTGTTTATCAGCCAACTGAGGTGTGAGCTGACATTGTGGTTTGGGGTCAGCTGGATTTGAGGAAATTAGACACCCACTGGGGAAGGTGCTGCCGTCTTAGTTTCCCAGGGACTTGGCTGCTCGGCTGCTCCAGCCCCAGGCTGCTGGGTGGACCTGGCCTCAGGACGAGGGTCTGGCTTTCCTCTGGAGCTCCCACCACCCACCGCCTCCCAGCCTTGCCACAGGCCCTGTGCCTGTGCCACCAGTCAGGGACATTCAAACACACTGCTGGAGGCTCGTGCCCTTTGGTCCCTCTTGGTGAAGATGATGCCCTGAGGTTTCCCCTGGTATGGGAAAATACATCGTCAGGGAGATGGGGCAAACCCAGTGGGTAGGAGGGGAGAGGAGGTGCAATCTGCTTGGGGCAGTCTGGCCTGCCCTGTGAAACCCCACTGCCATCCATACCATAGCCATACATACATATGCAGCTCCTCCTGGTATGTACGTATGGGCACAGGGGTGCAGATCTCACATGTGCATTGCCACCCCTCTGTGTGAACATCCTCACCCACCCATTGAGCTGGTCTGGAGGGCAGGGGTTTTTTGGCAAAAAAACCTTCCTTCTGTCCCTTTTGTGGGGGTGATGAGCTGCTCTGGGACATCTGGATTCCAGCTGAACCAGATGTGGGAGTTAGCAGAAGGGAGTTCAGGTGTGGGAGAGCTGGGTTGGGATGGCTGCTTACATAGGGGAAATGGAAGGGACTTCATACTTTTATGGTGGGATTTTATGGAGACGGTACTGGGAGATGGGGTCTGGGCCTGTTCTGGTGGGAATTGCCCCCATTCTCCATCCTGCCAGCTTTGTGATGGGGCAGGGTGCTTGTTCCTTGTCATCTCCTGCCCTGTGTCCTCTCTCAAATGAAGACAAGGATCACTATCCTTCTGCAGGGTGTTTCTTTATTACAAGGACATCTTGTGTTCCTCCCTTGCAGCCAGTGGTGGGATGGGTTATGGGGGCTCTGAACCCATGGACAGCTCCAGCATTTCTGAAGCATCACCTCCCACCCCTCCACTAACATTCTTGTGTCCACTGTGCCAACAGTGCGTTCTCCCCCTGGCCTGGCCAAGACCCCGCTCTCAGCATTGGGGCTGAAACCCCACAACCCGGCTGAGATCCTGCTCCATCCAGTGGGAGGTGAGTGCGGGCACGGGGACTGCAGGCAGATTTTTTTATGGGCGTGTCTGTGAGGATATCTCTGGAAGGGTCCCCTGTTTGGAAGAGGCACTTCCACCTCCCTTTTTGGGACCATGTGGCTGTGGGGGTCCTTGTTGCCTTTTTTGGGGACTCTGGGATTGTGTAAGAGTGGGGGATGTTGGTGCTGCCCTGGGGGGGCTCAGCACAGTAAGGTCTTCAACAGTGAAGGCTAGATAACCCTGTGGTCCTGTTTCCTGCCCAGGCCCAAGTTTTTCCCTCTTTCACCCCCTACATTCCTTCTCCTTCCTGGGACAGCTGGAGACAGTTTGCTCTCTGGGGGCTGAGCCTGTCAGCCAGAACAATATCCAGAGCTCTTTCCATCCTGGAGAGCAGTCCCTGAGTGCAGAGGCCCTGCTCTCCTGGGGACATGTCCTGGAGTAGCCTGCCAAGCTAGACCTTACTGCTCCCCAGCACCCAGGGCCCCTTCCTGAGCCAGCTCAGGGCTGAGTGTAGCCTTCCCAAACCCATCTGAGCCTGGGGGCCACAGGTTGGTCGAGCTCACGCTGCAAGATCCTTTTCTCTCTGCCCTCAAGGGTGAACTGATGCTTTTTTAATGCTTGCTGGGCTTCTTGGAGCAGCCCTTTGGTCACTCTCTGCTACCCTCTTCCCTCTTTCCCATCTGAAGCCAGCCTCCTGGGTTTTGGGCATCATTTCTGGGATGCTGACATGAACTGTGGGGGTGTCTGAGGCCGGGTTTCAGTTTGGAGCACAGTGTTGGGAGGTGTGGGGCTCTTCTTTGTGCTCTGTGTGCCCCTGCCAGAGCAAGACAGAGCTGCTTAACTCTTGATTTCTCTTTCTGTCTTGCACCTCCCTTCCTCCTCTTCTCACTCCCATCACTCCCCTGTTCCTCCATCTCTCAGAGCTAGAAGGGGAAGTGGGCGGTGACTCTGAAGAAGGTAAGAAAGGCTTTTCTTTTTCTGTCTCTCTCTTCTTTGCTCAACCTTGCTTTTGGGACTGTACTCAGAGCAGGACCTGGTGTCTGTTCCAGCAGCCTTCCCTTGCATTGTCCCTCAGGGGTGTAGGAGCCTGAGTCTTGCCTGTCCTGCTCCCTTTGGAGGAGGGGCACATCATGCCTTCTGTCATGATAGGATTTCTCAGTGTCCGAGTTGGACCTGAAGGTCTGTCACATTGTGTGGCAATCATCTGTGGGGACTGAGAGCTCTTTGTCAGTGAGTGGCATCCTGACTGGTGGCATGCTGGGGATGCTGGCATGCTACGGCTAGCTTTGGATGAGCCTGCCGGGGATCTGGGAGTAACAGCCCCAGTTTTAGTCTCCTGCCCTCCCCTTTTGGCTTTGCTGTTGCCATTCAGAGTGAAAATAAACCAAAGTGCAGCACAAAAGGTCAGCAGGCGCAGAGGCCACCAGTGTGTTGCCGGCTCAGCCCACTGGACTGGGTGCAGCATCTGCAGCTGGTGCACATCTTCCTCCAGCCAGGCAGCTGCCCAAATTCCCCCCACCTCTCCTGTCTCTGGGTTGTACCTCTTTGGGGATGCCAAAGATGGGACTGAGCTGGGACATCAATTCAAGAGTGGCTGTACTGATGGTGCAGGCACTGTGGCCTCTGGGATGGCACATCTTGTGTGGGGACAGAGGCTTTGGGAGTGGCTGTGATTCCTTGGAGTTGTGCCTGCTATATAACGGTTGTTAGGTGGTTTTACTTCCTTTAATGAATTTTTGGGCCTTCAGAGCTGGGATGAGGAACTGTATGGTCAGGATGGGTTTTGGGGAAAGGGTGTCTCTTCTTGGTGGGCGTGGTGCTTCCTTTGGCCCTAGGAGCTGTCAGCATTTCTCCTTGGAAGTTCCTAAAAACACACACAACCCAAACCTGAACATTGTGTAGTACTGGAGAAAGTGTTTGCTTGAAAATAACACTGAAAATCAGAACTGATTTTTCAGTGA
The DNA here is from genome assembly GCA_013400915.1 of Pardalotus punctatus. Classification (NCBI taxonomy): domain Eukaryota; kingdom Metazoa; phylum Chordata; class Aves; order Passeriformes; family Pardalotidae; genus Pardalotus; species Pardalotus punctatus. Next base: position 34,094 of record VZTX01020366.1, read on the forward strand.
TGGCTTCTTGGACGTATTAAAAGAAGCAAAGCTGGGATAAAACCAGGCTTTTTTCTCATGAGTTCCCCCAAGGCTTACCATTTCTGTCCAGCTTTAAGCCTCCAAAGACCCGAACATTGCCTCTCATTTCCTTCCCACTAAACTCTCAGGAGCTCAAGCTGTGCTGCTTCTCTGTCCCCTTGCATGATGGTTGACCCCCAAGCAAGGATGTCCAGTGACTCTGCACTGCCCAGGCTGAGTGGCCACCATGAGCCTCTGGCCCTGCTTCACCCTCTCTGATAAAATTATATTTTGGGGGATTGAATCTACAGTTCTGAGAAGGGCCTGGTGTTTGGCTTAACACCTCTGGCTTAGGACCCTCTACACCCAGCCACACACTCCAGGCAGGTCCCTGCCCCTCTGTGCTCTGCCTAGCAGATCCCAGTTGGAATAGCTGGGCTGGGTATGGGGCTGGGAGATGCTCTGGCAGGGTTGGGAGCTCAGGACGTGTCTGTCAGCTCTGAGGAGGCTTTAAAACAGCCTGACACAGATGCAGCTTTGGGGATTTCTGGCCAGAGCATAGCCCTGCTCAGATTCGGGATTCCCAAACAAATGCACATCCCCCTGGTGACTCAGAACTTCTCTGTTCTCCCACCCATCTTCCCGTCTCCAGAGTCCCTTCCAAGAAAACATGAGGAGGCAAGATCAGATTTTTCAACCAAAAAAATCCTGCCTGAAACTTCCTAACTTCGTTTTTTTTTCCCTCTCTTGTCCTGTATTGAATCAAGGTACTGAAACCTGTGCCCATGGCCACACACCTCACCGTGGCACAGCCCCCAATACCCAGCTCCTGCCTTTTCAGGAGGGACCGGCATTTTCACAGCCCTATGGTCTTAACCTCTTGCAGGCTGACTCATATGTACTGCCTGGCTAATTTTAGCCTGGGCTGGGGAGCTGGTAAGGGGAAAAGTGAGTAGCTGTGAAATTAATTTAATTACCTAAGCTGCAATGAATTTATTGCAGCTGCCCTGGGCAGTGCCTCATCCCTGTCACTCAGGATGTCCTGCCTTAGATGCTGGTACCCAGGCTGTGTAGAGGTCCATCATCTGGTTTTGGCTCAGATCTTTCCTGTGGTGGTTGAACAGGGTTGGGCAGGGAGATCAGCCCGAGGGAGGGACTCCTCCTCCCCTCTCCACAGACAGATGGGGCACAGAGATGCTGTGGGGGAAGGAGTGGGACCTATGACAGTCTTTTTCCTTGCATGCCTCTGCTCCATCTCTGAACATGGAGCTGTTCATTGGCGTTGCTGACTGTGAACAGGCCAGCTTGCTGGAAGGCTGAGCCAGATCCCAGCTGTTTTGACTAATAATAACAATAATCATGTTTGTCATGCTAATTACTACTGCAGAGCTGCTTTGGGCATGGCCAGCCTGGAGCCAGGGACCTGCAAGGCTGCCCGGTCCATAGTGTTTGATGCCAGTGGGTCTTGCATAGGGCATGTGCCAGCTGAGGTGTGACATGGGGGAATGGGACTGAAGCTGCAGTCCCTTCCTCTGATGCAGCTTTTGGCGGGGGCTGTGGGAGCTGTCATAGGGACGGGGACCAGCCTGGGTGGAGCAGGAGGCAGGAAGAAAGGTATGGACTGGGTCTGGTGTCCGTGATGGCTGTAATGGCCAGCCCAGCCCGCTGCTCCTGGCACGGGACAGCTTGGTGGCTCTCATGGAAAATTGCTTCTCTTGGTTGTGCTCATGGGCTTCGGTTTCAAGCTGGGCTGGGAGTGAAAGTGTTGGATGCTGCAGTGGAAATAGCTGGAGTTGCCCTCTGGTGTGCTGCTAGAGATGGCTGGCACAGATGGGCTGCAGAGGGCAGGGACCACAGGGCATCGTCAACAATCCCATGTGAGTCAGCGCGGGCTGGGCAGAGGTCACTGGCTCTATTTTTAGGGGCTGTGGATAAGCAGGGAGCAGGACATGTTCTCTGTGGCATCCTGGGTGGGAGGGATGCCGACTCAGAGCAGGGTGAAGGGCTGTGATATACGAAGGGATCATGGTCCCATGTTCCAGTTCCTTCAGGGAAAGGGGTGACCTCCTTCCTGTGCCCTGGCTGGGGTCTTTGGCATTCTTGAAGCAACTGAATGGTCCTGAATGAGCCAGATGTGTTTTCAGACAACCTCTGTAGGAAGAGGTAGGGAGAAATGTTCAGCTGGAGGAGGTCAGCTTGAGTACCTTCAGTGGCATGAAATGTTGATCCTGGGAAGGGTGTGGCCCCCTTGCCATGCAAGCTGTAGGCTCATCTGTTTCCGCTTCTCTTTTGCCACAGAGCCCAGGAGCTATGTTGAGTCAGTGGCCCGCACGGCCACAACAGGCAGAGGAGGGACACTGCCTGCTGCCCAGCCCACTGCCCAGCCCCCTGTCCAGCCCACTGTGCAGCCCGGAGGCCCAGAGGTGCCCACCAGGAATGGCACTTTCTCCAGCTCCTTCATCGCCCCCAGCCCTGTGTCCACCAGCAGCCCTATTCACAGCATGGATGGGTAAGGCAGTGCGTGCATGTCCCAGGGACTGGTGGGACTGGGGCTGAACCCTGCCTGGTGCACAGGCTTAGAGTCACAGAGTCACAGAATCATTAAGGTTGGAAAAGACACCCAAGATGATTGAGCCTAACCTGACTGAACACCACCAAGCCAACTAAACCGGAGCAGTAAGTGCCATGTCCATGTTTCTTGAACATCTCCAGGGATGGTGCTTGCTCCCACATTGAAACTGCTGTTGCAAAGACCCACATCTCTCCATGCAGGGTTTGAGTATCCTGGCCAACTGTGTACCTCAGTGCCTTGAGAACACAAATCTGGGTCGCTGCTGGTCACATGGTGGTTACTGGACCTCAGAAGCTTCTCACTGGGAACAACTTGGCCCCTGGAGTGGGAGCAGGGATGGGTTGTGCTAACTCCTAGCCCTGGGTTAGGCTGAGCATTAGTCCTCAGTGGTGAGATGGAGCCATTGTCCCTATCCCCTGTTCACCCTGCTCATGAGGTGTTCTGCACCCACACAGGCTGGCAGGGCAGAATAAGTCAGGTGTTTGCTGGGAGCAGAGCTGGAAAAAGGCTCTGTCCCCCAGAAAGTCATATTTTGAGATGGAACTGTCATGCATGGTGGAAGTAAAGTTGCCTCTAGTTGCTTTCCTGCAGCTTGCAGGACCCATCCCATGGTTACCTCTGAGAAACCAAGTAGCTGACTGGCTCTGTGCCTCAGTTTCCCCATGCACCACATGCAGGAGGGTGCTAGTACCAGTCAGCAGCAGGAATGAGTGGTGAAGCTGAGTTCTACTTTTGTTCATCTCTTCTCAGGGCTTCTCTCCGCAGCTACCCATCAGAAGGCAGCCCCCATGGCACGGTTACGCCTCCCCACACCTCAGCTGAGCCCATGTACCGGTCGCCTGTTGGCTCACAGATGCCCTCTGCTCACAGCAGCTACCAAAACTCATCTCCATCTTCCTTTGCAATGGTCCAGGGAGGCGTCCTGGGCTCGGCACACAGCAGCCCCGACTACCCTGATGGCCGAGCTGGTTTCCAGCTGGAACCCCAAGCTCGGCCACAGCCACAGGTCAATGTGGTGGGAGTCCACACCCTGCCAGGAAGCCCCCGCAGCCTGCACCGGACAGTGGCTACGAATACACCGCCCAGCCCTGGCTTTGGGCGAAGAGCCATCAACCCCAGCATGAGTGGTGCTCCTGGCAGCCCTGGGCTGGGCAGACATGCTGTTGTAGCCCATGGCAACCTGGTGGCCCCACCAGGGAGCCCCAGCCTGTCCAGGCACCAAGCAGCAGCAGCAGCCACCTCCCCTGGCAGCCCCCTGTATGGCTACTCCAGCCCGGAGGAAAGGCACCTGACGCTGTCTCGGCAGAGCAGCTCCTCTGGCTACCAGCCTCCTTCCACGCCGTCCTTCCCTGTCTCCCCAGCATACTACCCTGGCACAAGCACTCCACACTCCTCCTCCCCAGACTCAGCTGCCTACCGCCAGGGCAGCCCCACATCGCAGCCTGCGCTGCCTGAGAAGCGGCGGATGTCAGCTGGGGACCGCTCCAACAGCCTCCCCAACTATGCCACTGTCAATGGCAAGGTGTCCTCACCCCTCTCCAGTGGCATGTCCAGCCCCAGTGGTGGGAGCAGTGTTGCCTTCTCCCACACTCTGCCGGACTTCTCCAAGTTCTCCATGCCAGGTAAGGGATGCTCTCGGATGTTCCCATGCCCCCCTGCCCTTCTCAAGGCTCTCCCCTCCTCCTCCTTGCTGGCCATCAGGAAGGGGATTGCAGCTATGTCCTGATTTACCCCTCCTGTCCATCCACAAACCAAAGGCACTGCTGGGGCTTGGGCCATTTCCTGTGCTTTCTGACAAATCCAAACAGGAAAAGCACCGACCAGCATCTCTGGCATAAACAGCACCCAGAGATGTGTGTGGGGAGATCAAAGCTCTCGGAAGCGACTTTTCTCTGCCGTGGGGATACAGTGACCTCTTGGCCCTATTCCCAGTGGGGTTTAGCCCATTGAGACCCTGCTGTGGTGCTGCCTCCTCCTTTCAAATGGTGCCATGCCCTGGGTGCCATCCTGCCTGGAACGCCTTTGCCAGCTCCTGTTATAGACACCTCGGTGACGCCAAGATTGGGCTGATAGGACCATGGGAATAAAGCTGTGGGGCAGCGGTGGCTCCGGCTGCTGGGCCAGTTTCACTGCTGAGCGGGCAGCCCTTTGTGGGCATGCTGGCACTTGTCCTGGCCCTGTGCCTCCTGTGGCCAGGAACCTTTCCCAGTGGGAAAGCATAAGCAATTAAAACCTGTAACAATTAACAAGCAGCTTGGAGAGGGGAGTGAGCTCCCTGCCTCTCCGAAGGTGACTGGATTGCAGAGGGCTGATAACATGCCTCCAAGCAGAGATGCTAACCAATCCTCTTGATTGTTTACCTGGTTGTTTTTGGAAAGCAGGTGGTTGTAAATGTTGCCTGAGTAAACGACAGCTTCACGGCCAGAGGACCAGCTCATGTTGGGGCTGTGCCACTGGTGGGTGCTGAACAAAGCACAGTCAGGTTGGGGCTGGGGCTGCTTTGCCCAGGGTAGATTGACATGTCCAGTTCCTCTGCACAGAGCAGAGCTAAGGGATGAAATTTATTTCTATGAAGTGTGAGCCAAATCTTGAACGTTAGAGAGCACATAAGGTCCTCTGAAATCAGAGGATCTCCCCACCACCTCTGGATATATCTCCTTCCTGGCTAGCTTACTTTTAAATGAAGAATTCCCATGTCTCTGGCTGTGTGCCAGAGAGGCTCATCTGATGCACAGCCCTTCAAGGGCCCTTGAGCTTGGGTTTAGCTTTAGATGCACAGCAGCCCCACAAGCTCTAGGTGATGATCAGCATGCCTGGATATGGGGGACTGGGTCAAGGTTAGTGCAGTGTGCTGGATCTGAAAGGAAGTGGAGTATTAATGCTTTAGCTGGATGCAGAGTTTCAGGTACAGCATCTTTTAACTTTTTTCTTGTCTTTTCTTCCCTTTCCTGTAGACATCAGTCCTGAGACTCGTGCCAATGTCAAGTTTGTGCAGGATACTTCGAAGTACTGGTACAAACCAGACATCTCCAGGGAGCAGGGTAGGTAGATGATACAGGGTTGGGAATTGGGGTGTGTCTGGGATCACAGGGATTAGCAAGGATTTCCCTTATGGACTGGGTTGAGAGTGAAGGTGAATTATGACTGCTCAGACCATTGCAGATGGAGGTTGAAGCCCCATTCAGCCACAAGTTTGCATGATGTGTGCTCCTCAGACCTTCCTTTTGGTAGTGGAGCTCTTGTCCCTTGCAGTGTGCAGTGGATCTATGCAGTTTGGGATGCAAAACACCCAGATCTTGAGTTGATAATGCTCAAAGGTGTCTTGGAAACATGGCTAAAATAAGTGGGGAGAACAAGGTGGCAGCAGGATGCCTTCAGGGGCACGGTCCCAGCATTTGGCCCCTGGTTCCTGCTTGCTCTCCAGTGCTTGGTGGCTCAGAGATAGGCAGGATGGGAATTGGAGATACCCACACAAGGGCAGTGGAGGTGGAGGGAGATGAGCCTGTGCCTGGCAGACATGCAGGAGGCACGGTAACATCATGGTGCCTGGCTACGAGGTGTGGACTTGGGGCACCCTGTCCCAACTCAGAGCTTCTGGTATCTTGAGGGTGTGTTGGTTCTCACCATGCCATCTCTGAGCTCTGCCATTCTCTCCTGCAGCCATTGCACTGCTGAAGGACAGGGAGCCAGGGGCTTTCATCATCCGAGACAGCCACTCCTTCCGGGGAGCCTATGGCCTTGCCATGAAAGTTGCTTCTCCACCTCCCACGGTCGTGCAGCAGAACAAGAAAGGTATTGTGTGCCCTTCTCCTTCCCACGCTGAGATGCTTTACATCGTTCAGCTGGGGTGAGCAGGCAGCTGGGGCTGCTGAGCCAGTCGTGCCCTTGGGTATGTGCTGATGTGGCAGGATCCCTGCCTCCCAGGGCACAGGGAAGCACCAGACATCCTCTGCCCTGAGCTGTGGAGGGGTCAGGAGCACCTACATCTTGGGCTTTGGTATGATGAAATGAGCACAGCTTCTCCAGCCCACCAACACTGTGGGGGAGCTTGGCTTGGGATTTACCCTGAACAAAGGGACAGATTTCAAGAGGGTGTGTGTAGTGGTAGGGACCCCTCCCTTGAGCTGGAGCACTGGTTTCCCAATGGGAAATAGGGTAATAGGATGGGGGTGATAGTAATAGGATGAGGGTGGCTTTGGTGTGAGAACATCTCATCTCTTCCCAGGAGACTTGACCAATGAGCTGGTGAGGCACTTCCTCATCGAGACCAGCTCACGAGGCGTGAAACTAAAAGGATGTCCCAATGAGCCTAATTTTGGTAAGTGCCTCCAGCATGCTTCCCACATGTGGAGGTGGGCTGGGAGAGTCTTGCCTTTGCCAGACTGTCAAGGCAGAACTGTCGAGTGTCTGGGAGAGCCTGTTACTGCCTCTTGTCCTTGTGTAACTGAATTCTGTGGGCATTTGGAGCCTTTAAGTTCCTGCACACTCATGAGAGCACACAAATGTGCCTGTAGGCACATACCTTTCTATACATACATGCAGGACAAATGATGCTGCTGGGTTGGGTGGAGGGGAGGGCAGGGGCTCCCCTTGTTCCATTTATCCCATGGCTAATGTTGTCTGAGGAGCTGCATAAAGACCTCTGTCCCATTTGTTGTTCATAAAGTGGCCCTGGTGTCTCTGTCCTGCCCTGAGCCCTCTGTGGAGAGCCACATGGTGGTTTCAGTGAGAGGCATTGCCACGTGTGGCATTAGGACCATTAGTGAAGAAACCCACCTAAAAGCCTGTTCCCATCCGCCCAGAGCAACAATGACCTAATCAGGGAAAGCTGGAGTGTAGTTCCTTATTCCTTTCCTTGGTTAATGTTTATTATACTTTGGATTGTGTGGTTCTGTAGCCTAATGATTTTGCAAAAGGATCTTTGTGTTGACCCAGAAGGTGAAAACAATTCTTCATCTGGCAACACTAGCCCTGTGCTGACCATCACCCCTCTCTCCCCAGGCTGTCTCTCGGCGCTGGTGTACCAGCACTCCATCACGCCCTTGGCCCTGCCCTGCAAGCTGGTCATTCCTGACCGAGGTAAGAGCCAGGACCAGAAGGCATTGCATCTCTCCCCACAGCTTGTGGGGAGGGGATAGGTTTCTAAGCGGGGAGTACCAGTAACTATCCCATGTCTTCTAGATCCCATGGAGGAAAAGAAAGACTCTTCATCAGCCACCAACTCGGCCACGGACCTCCTCAAACAGGGTGCAGGTGAGTTGAGAGGGGCTGTTGTGGGGTGAACATGGCTCGGAGTAGTGGTTGACCCCATGCCTGCTGTCTCCCTTTCCAGCCTGCAATGTCCTCTTCATCAATTCAGTGGAGATGGAGTCTCTGACGGGCCCCCAGGCCATCTCGAAGGCTGTTGCTGAGACGCTGGTGGCTGACCCCACGCCCACAGCTACCATTGTTCACTTCAAAGTCTCTGCACAAGGCATCACCTTAACGGACAACCAGAGGAAGTAAGAGCCTCCATGGCCATGTCTCTGGCCAAAAACCAACGTTGGCTTGTTCCCAAAGCCAACAGGGCTGTGATTCAGGAAGTGTGTTGGTGAAGCATGTCCCTGGGATGGCATCAGCCTGATCATGGACATGGCTGGGCTTTGTCCTTGACTCTTGGAAATATCCTATGGGAGACCTATGGCTGGGCTGGTGGAGCTGGGCTGTGGTGGGACAGTGATGGAGCCTCCCTGGCCCTGACATTCCTTGTTTTGTTTCAGATTGTTCTTCCGAAGACACTACCCCCTCAATACTGTCACCTTCTGTGACTTGGACCCCCAGGAACGAAAGTGAGTGCCCTAACCTGCCCATGACCTCTATCCCTTTCACTCCTCTAGCCTCCTGGGATGCTTGGAGCAGGGTCTTTGCTTGCTTTGTCCCCTGCTCTTGCAGAGAGCAGGGATGCAAAGTCCCCTTGGATACTGTGGGGCAGTGCCAGCTTCTTCTGATGACTTTTTGGTGTCTCCAAGCACCTTTGTGCTGAGGGAGAGGTGCATCATTTTTCCATAGAGCCAAGCCTCTGCAAAGCCAGGCTGGCCTTCCAGCATTGGCGTAGTGGCTCCCATCGTGGCCCTCTCTGTGGGGTGCAGGAGGGACTGTCTCTCACACCTTCTCTTCTCCTTGCAGGTGGACTAAAACTGATGGCAGTGGCCCAGCCAAGTAAGTACTTTCTGTGCTTCTCAGCAGATTCCTCCCAGCAGCTGTCAAGGTGGCTTCTGCCTGTGTTTGGGCATTGGCTGGGAGATGCCCAGTGCAGGGCATCTTGGCTGTGTGTGAGATGGGCTCAGCTCCTCACTGCAGGACTGTTTCACCCAAGTGTGACACTATGGTCCTGGGGACTCTGGATGCATCTTTCAGCCCCAAATTCCTGGTCAGAGCAGGCATGGCTCTTGGTGAACTGACCAAACTGGAAACTCTCCCAACAGAGTTATTGGGAACCAGTTTATGGAGCAGAGCTGGGGTTATGCTGATGTCATGTGAGCTACTGGTCATCTCTCCCCTTCCTTCCTGTCCTCTCTGTCCTGACCCATGGGAGCACAGAGCTGTTGGCTGAGCCCATTTCCAGGGGCCAGCTCCCACTAATTTTAGCCATTGTGTTAGCGAAGGGGTTTTTATTAGGATATACAGCTGCTGGGATATATCCCCTCCCCAATTAGAAATGCCATAGCCTGGACCTGTCTCACATTCTGTTCCCCCTGTATTTTTAACTTTAGCTTGCACATTCTAATTAAAAAAAAAAAAAAGGACATTTTATTTATCAGGGGACAGACAGACAGAAATAACCAGATGGTCTCACTCAACTTCCTGTGTCCTTGCATGGCCTTCATGTCTTAGAGGGTCTACCCCAATGGCCCCATCACACCTCTGACTTCAAGAGGCCAAACCAAGGCAATGCTGTGGTCATCTGGAAGGTCCCTTCTTGGGGACGGACTAGGGAAGGGTGGCAGAGATGTTGAGAGCAAGGTGGTTTGGTCAAGAAGTGATTGAAACCTGGCCTTCAAAGAAACTGCAGCAAAGGGAGGAGGAGATGGGCCTTCATGCAGCCTGGTTTGGAGTGTATCCCCCTGTGTTGTTAAAGAGGGGAGATTTGGAAGAGGGTGGCGGTAATCCTTGTGGGAGCAATGTTGGCAAACCTTGTTGAGCCTCTTGCCTTCTCCCCACACAGGCTCTTTGGTTTTGTGGCCAGGAAGCAAGGCAGCACCACAGACAACATCTGCCACCTCTTTGCTGAGCTGGACCCAGACCAGCCAGCTGCAGCCATCGTCAACTTTGTCTCCAGGGTCATGCTTGGCTCCGGCCAGAAGAGATGAGCTGGCACTTGCGGGTGATTCTTGAATTTTGGAGAAGGACTTGGAGCTGATCCGAGAAGGAGTGTGAGGAAGTGCATTGTGGGAGAGGGAAGTGAATCGGGGGGGGGGGAAAGGGTTGGAATTTTGGAGGAAAACAGCAAACAACAAAAAAACCCCAATGAGACCCCTAAAAACTCAACACAAGCCAAACACACACGTAGAGGAACCAAAACCATGCACCTACAAAAGAGAGCCACAAAGTCACGCCAGACAGGATGCATGTCCCATTGCAGGGAAGGTGAGCAAAGCAAAGGCAGCAGTGAGAGGTGTGTTCCCAGCTTTCAGCATCATGGCCTCGAGTGGTGAAATCCATTTGGGACTGAATGTGGGACCATGACTGGTGTTTTCCATCTGTTAAAAAAAGAGCCAACTGGCAAAACCCACGGAACAAGCTCCATCCCAGCAGCTCCATCTACTGTGTGTTTGAAGTGACCCGTAGGAGATGATGATGTGGGCTGGGTCTGTGGGACACCAGAGGAGATGCTTTCAGAAACCTTCCCTTGTCCAGCTGCAGAGGAGGGTCCTCACTGGTCCCTGTGTTTCCCCCAAAACCTGCTCGCCACCTGGCAACTTGCTGGGGCATTGGTCCTGAACCTTCCCATCCCTGGGGAGCTTGGCCATGGGCTGACCTTTGCTGACCCAGAGCCCAGCACTGGTCACAGGTGAGATGCTCTGAGTCCCCCCAGAGAGGGGGTTCACCGTATTTCTCCACTTCCCCAGAGGTTCTTGTGCCCCCCAGCCTGCCAGGAGGTGTGGAGGTTCCTGCCGCCCTGTGTCGGGGGAAGGTGGATACTCCCCAAGAACCTGGAGGATGCAGAAAGTCACCTCCTCTCCCATCTTCCCCTTTTCCCTCCCGTCACTAGCCCTCTTTGGCAGTTTTCTCCTGCGGCCTGTCACATTCTCTTAACACAAAAAAAGCAAAACATAAAGGAAAGGAATAAGTGTAATAATAATAATAATGATTATAATAATAGCGGATGCTGGCACAGGTGGGTTCCCTGTGCAAAGCAGCAGACCCGTGGCTACCCCTATCTAGCTCTTCGGAGACACATAAGCGGTTTTTAAATTGCATGGACATTCAAGTTGCACGAAAGGTGAATGACTACAAGTAACTCAGGCGCTTTTTTCTCCTTTTGTTTTGGAGGCCACGTTAAAAAAATAAAAAGAAGGAAGAAAATTTAAAAAAAAAGAAAAAAAAAGGAAGGGACCTGCAGTGGCTGGACAACTTTGGCTCGGTGGGGAGGTAACAGGTCCTCTGAGAGCCGCTCTGGTTGACACATGCGTACTCCCAAAACCATATGTCCAGAGGCTCGTGCCCCTGAAGTGCACCCTAATTTGCAGTGATTTCAGTGCTGTTGGCTTTTCCCTTAGTTTCGGTAGGTGAGGAGGGCAAGTCGGATTGCAAGAGGGGCAGAGGGCTCCCCATGCCACTGCATGGGGAGAGATCATGGTGGGGGTGCAGCAGGTGGAGGTCCTGGCCCTGTGGTGCTGGGGAGGGGGATACTTTGGTCACATGCGCAGATTTAGGGCAGGAGGAATGGTGCAGCTGGAGCTGCGGGGTCATTGCTGAGCCCTCTGCTGCAAATATTCCCCCTCGAGAACTTTTTTGGGAGAAGTTTTCAGTGCAAAGTGGCCCAGATAGTCTTTTGGGGACAAAAATTAGAAATATAGCACTGCAATCACCCAGCGAGCTTGTCTCCTGTGGACCACCCTTGCCTTGATAGCTATAATATATATACAAGCTATACTGACAAAATACTGTAAGCTAGCAAAATTTTAAGGAGGAAAAAAAGGTTAAATTTACACTCCAAAAATATTTATTTTTGCCATATTGCTTTCTGCGCATCATATCTCCCCCACTATATCCCCCCCTTCCTGTGCCCTGGGGAAACACCTGCATGTTAAAAGAAAATCCAGAGCAAGGCAAAATACAGATGGGGAAGAGGCGGGGGCCCCTGTGTCGGGGTGGCTGTGTGTGACTGGTGCAGTGTGTGTGTGTGTGTGTGTGCGTGGGGGAGTGAGTGGCGTGGGTGGCCGGACAGGGCTGCCAGGGCCAGAGGCTGTACTGATGTACTGAAGTGTGAAAGGATGGGTAGCAAGGAGTTGGTTGTGAGATGGTGGTGGGACAGGAGGCTCTGGGGGGGCTTTCCCCCTCCCCGGCTCCCTGGCCGCACAGATGGCAGAGACCTTTTAATTTTTTATATTTCCAAAAAGTGATTCCCTCCTTCTGCGAAATTCAAGCAAGACGAGATGATCTCACCCGTAATCTCCTCACCCTGCAGTTCACCCATCAGAGAAAACACTGTGTTTATAGATATATAAAGATATATTTTTGAAAGCCTCTATTTTTCAGACTTGGTTTTCTCACTGCTAAGAAAAGAGATGGTAATAATGTAATTTTATTTTAATCTGCTGCCTTGGAAACTGGTGCTTGGAACTCCTATTCCTCTTTTTCTCCCCATACAAACGAAGCAGATCTAAGCACCCCAGAGATGTTGCGCAGAAGCTGACCCCAGCAGATACTTGCCAATAGCATCATGCCTGCTTCGGGCCCTGAGCCTCTCACGGCTTCCCCACTAACCCACTAGCTGAAGATTTGGACCGTATCCAAATCTCAAACACTAACAAAATCATCTGATGATTGTATTATTTTTTAACACACATCTTTATCACCTTCCAGTGGTGTAGCCAGGTGTCTATCAGCTCCCTTTAAAGGCACTTTTTTCCCCTTTAGCTCCTTTTTAAAATAAGGTTTTAAGGTGTAACAGCCCTTTCTGTCCCCAGGAGAGATGATCAGCGGCACTGAGGATTGCCCAGGTCCTGGGGCTGGCGGGGACCTAGTGTTGATATTTTTTCCTTATGAAAGGGACAGAAAATACTCTTTGGGTTTTTTTCCTTTATTTTTTTTTTTTAAAGTGCAGTCATGTTATTTGAGATTCGAGCTTGCACGAGTTAAGCCCAGCATATGTTTTGCTGTAATCACACTGCCGTTGTCAGCAGCCGGATGGTATCTCTCTCTTGCTCACACACACACACACATACACACACAAAAACACATCCCTCCTTCCTTCACAAAGAACTGCGTATATTCTTGCCAAAGATATCCTTAAAAACGCACTTTCCCCCACATATATATAGATAGATATATATTATTTTTTTTTGTGTGTGTGTAAATTTATTGTACGTGCCCTTTTTGTGTCAGTTTGTTCTTTGGAGAAGCCCGTCCTGCCTTTGCTGTCGATATCGCTGTCTATTGGGAAATGCTCCCTGGGGAGGTAATTTGCTGTCTGTCCTGCTCAGTGGCACCTGCAATGCACAAAATGTGGGGTTCCCATTCAATGGGGCTGCCTCCGGCTCTGTACCTGGGAGCTATTTTGGGAGATGATCCATGTCATCAGCTGTTGATGGGATGTACCACTGCATGGTCTTTGCCAGCCCCTCATCACTGGTGGAGACAGCAGGGCTCATGGTTTCGAGCAGAGTTTGGGTTTGCTCTGCAGGCAACATTTGCTGGATGCCTCCTGGTCAAATTACACATGGAAAACAAACCAGGTAGGGAGAAAAACCCAACCCAGCCTCTGGGCATTGATTTTTCAGTGAATTCAACCGCCTGAACCAAAGTGCAAAGTAAATCCCCACCCAGCAGGTCGGGCAGGTAAAGAAACCAGTTGCCCCAAAAACCCCAGACAACAGCATCAACAAAAGGCAACCCTTCCCGTTGGAGCAGGCAGGATGATCAGACAGCAAAGGAGCCCGCAGGGGCTTGTTTAATTTCGTTCGTTTGTTTTGCAAATTGCGAGGTTGGTTTGGGGTTACTAATTTTTTTTTCTTTTCCTTAAAAAGGAAAAAAAAAAAGGAAAAAAGGAAGCAATATGATGTTTCTGTTGGTGGATCCTGTGCCTCCGTGTTATGCGTGGGGTTTTTTTTTTTTGTTGTTTTTGTTGTCTTTGTTACTTTGGTAATGTTACAGATTTATTTGCTAATCAGTGTTAAGAAACAGTTTCAAACTTTTAGACTTGCCCATTTCTGTGTATTTATATAGATGGAAAAAAAAATACATTTTATTTTGTATCTTTATGCCCATAATGTTGTCGTGCGTGTAAGGGTGACTTCGGTCACACCATGTGCGTGTGTGAATGTCACTCCGCTGTTGTCTTCCCATTGTACAGATGCTGGATTCTTTGCAGTTCATTGTATGGCTTTATAAAGTGGTAAAAACAACAAAAAAAGAACCAGTTATATAAAATATACTGTTGCTTGGAATGCCAGCTTGGTGTCTGGATTGCTGGAAACATATCTTGAAATTTAAGGGAGCATAGGAATAAATGCTCTGGTTTTTTTTCACAGGGTTTAAAAAAACCAACCAAACCCAAAACCCAAACGCAAATGAAAAGCTGGCGGGTGCTGTGTTTTCTCCGGGCTGTCATTTCCCCTGTTCCTCGATGGCAGACTGGGGCCCCCGGACAGACGCCGGGCGGTGGGTGTGGGAAGAAGGAGGGGTTGTGCTGCTGCTTGTCAGCCTCCAGCCGCACCTTGTGTTCACCAGATGCTGGCTAACCAGACAGCCCCCAAACTTCCGACATGGCTCCAGCTCCAGCTTGGGCTTTGTTTACCAGTAGGGATCTCTTGGGCTTGCCCTGCAGCTGCTAGGAGCTCTTCAAGTCCTGTTGCTTTTTCCCACGCTGCCTTTAGGTGCTGTCTGTCCAGCCTTGGACATCCTTTTTGGGTCCATATCCCTCAGGGGAACAGGATGGGATGCTGCTGCTGTGGGGTCTTTGCCTTTGCTGAGGTGGTGGTTTGGCCTCTGCTCCCAATAAATCCCACTCCCTATGCTTTTCAGAGTCATCCTGCTCCCTTGTGCCTGGCAAAACTTCCCCCAAAGTGTCAGGCCAGGCTTTTCCAGCATTTTCAGAGCAATTCCCAGCATCTGTCAGAGCACTCAGCCCCTGGCTCTCTGGCTCCACTCCTTCCCTTCCTTGCTGAGTTGGTGGCCAAGACCCAGCCCCCGGGATGGATTGAGTTTAATTATACAAGAAATATCAGCCAGAGCAGCGGCAGTTTCTCTGGCGCCAGCACTGCTGCGGCTGAGAGGCTCAGAGCTTCTCCCAGGAGCCGGCAGCACTAAAAATACCTCCTGCCTTTCTCTAAAATAGCTGCAGGGTGAGGGGCGGATTGAGGGGATTGCTCGTGCGGGGACCCCGTGCTGTGGGGCTTGTGCTAGGAGGCAAAGGCAAGAGAGGTAAAAAAAGAAGGGAGGAGATGGAATGGTTTCTGGCCCCACTGAAATAGCTGTGGGGCTGTGGGTGGGCACCCAAGCCACCAAGTGCCCTTCGAGCCAGGCTGCATCACGGGACCTTGTGAGGTACTCGGCATCTGCTAGCCTTGGTCTCAGTTGTCCCTCATCTACCCACAAGCAAGATGGGACCTGCAGTCTCCTCGCCCTTTCTGACACTGCAGGGATTGTATTCTCTTGCCAGCATGTCTTAGTTTTGTTTCTGCCCCGATTCTTGCTGGAATCAACTCCCCAGGACCCAGCACCAGCCACTTCCTCATTTCTGCTGCTCCTGCCCGCCTGGGATGGCCACTGGTATGTATCCTCGGGCAGTGAGTGCCTGGCAAGGTGGCACACACACGCTATTTGTTGCGAGCCATAAACTGCCTCACATCCCCCCCCGCCTTTTCTGCAGTTAATTCCCCATTTCCTTTCCAAAATTCCTCCGGAACTTCTGGTTTGTGTTTTTCCTCAACATGTTCTTATCTGCCACCCATTTCCCCTTGCCAGCTCTGACAGCACAGGCTTTTCAGGGTCTCTCTCTTTGCAGCTTGCTGGTGTCCCCAGGCCAGGCTTGTGGTTCTGGTGTGACCATTGGGAAAGGCAGGTCCCCACCAGCTCCATGCTGGGAAACCTTGCTCCCATTGCATTTCCCCTTGGCTATGGAGCCCTCACTTTCAGGTTCCTAAATCAGTGGTTTTTTCCTCATTTCATCCCCAGCTCTGGGGACCCAGGGCCATCCAGGGAGTGTTTCTTGTGGGGCTATGAAATGTGTCAAAGTTTCTCTCTCGTCTCTGCCTGCTGTTCCAGGAGAAAAGGGTAGGTATGCTGTCAGAGAGTCAGGAAACCTTGGGTTGAGAAACCCCTGTGGTGGGTTTGCCCCCCTCTGCCCCCATTATTTTTGGTTGACTAAGCTATAAGCATCCCTCAGATCTGGAGCAAAACTAGGGTCGTGGTGGTTTGGATGGGGCACTTTAGTCTCCCTTCACTTCTTTTACTCTTTCCCAGGCTTCTCAGCAGTGCTGGGTACCCCTCGGAAGTGTCCCCAAGGGGCAGAAAATATGATACAACACGGCTTTTCCTGAGTATCGTGTCTAGGCAAAGGCCAGGAACCAGAAAAATTCCACAGGGTGAGAAGGGTGGAGCAGATCTGATGCGGGCAAAAGCCACCCTGGGGCTGGTGTTACCTGTGCTCATGCTGTGCCCATGGAACAGAAACGTCTCCCTGTGGGCTGCAAACCCAGCTGTGGTGTCCAGGGTGCTGCTGCCGAGTTACTGCTTCCCTGGGTGGCTCAGCCACTGCATGCAATGAGGACACTGAGACTGATTGATGGAAAGGCAGAGGGCCCCTTGCCCAACTGTCTGGGGTTCCCATGGACACACATACTGGGGCTGAGCAGCACCAGAACAGGATGAGTGCTGCCATCCAAACTAACGGCCTGGAGAAGTCCGTCATAAAAAGGGTGGTAAGAAAAGACAGACCAGAAATGATTCTGGGGGCTTCATCATCATCCTGGGAGGATGATACTGCTCAAAGAATGGCATCAACATGCAGCCTGTGGTGCAGGAATTACCCACTCTCATGGTTGTGGGGGACAGGAAAAGACAACAGAAAAAAATTTAGGTTAAATATGGAATAAAGAGGGACAATGTGATACTTGGGAACGGTTGATCTGGAGAGGGAGGGGAAACAAAACCCTGGATGTGTTGGAGGGAGGGAGAGAGGGAGGGAGGATGGAGAGGGGCTGGGCTAGTCTCTTCAGAGCAGAGCGATTGGAGAAGGGTGATGGGTAGGACTGGGCTGTCTTTCTGCTTTGTGAGGTTCTGGCTCCATCTACAGGGATGTGTCTCCAAGTGATGGAGGCCTTGCACCGCTGCATGCCCAAAGCCAGCTGGGCAGGAGGTGATGTCTCCTCGCCTGCAGCCAGCTTCCTCTGTGGTCCTCTGCTGAGCACACCTCTGAGTCATGCCCCTGTTGCTCTGCAGTGGACATCTGGGTTTGTACACAGCTGAGGTAAGGAGATGACCTGAGATGGAGAGATGCTCAGAGGCAGCTGGGTTTGTACATCCCTGAGATAAAAGGGCTGGGAGCCAGCCCGGTGGCTGCAGGATGTGAATGCAGTCAGGGCACCCTGAGCTGGGTGCAGAGCACTCCCAGCACTGCTGGTCCCAGACTTGTGTGCTTTGCACAGCCTCTGCCAGAGCCTGCTTGTCTTTCGCATGAGTGCAGCCCAAAGATGTCCCTGTGCAGGGTTTCAGTGGCAGCAACTCTTACCATCCCATGGTAGTAATGTGCAGCCTTGGCTCCCACACCACCATGCAGTCCAAGCAAATCAGGCAACCAGCCTAATTCAAAAGCTCAGATGAGTCAAAGTAGCACTAGCCAGGTCTCTTCTCCCTGGTTAGTTGATGCTCACCATATCCAGTGACATACCCAGAGAAGGGCAATGAAGCTGGTGAAAGGTCTGGAGCACAAGTCCTATGAGGAGCAGCTGAGGGAGCTGGGGGTGTTTAGCCTGGAGAAAAAGGAGGCTCAGAGAGGACCTTATCACTCTCTACAAGCCCTGAAAGGAAGGTGTAGCCTGGTGAGGAGCAGTCTCCTCCCCCGTTACAAGAAATAGGACAAGAGGAAATGGCCTGAAGTTGCACCAGGGGAGGTTTAGATTGGATATTGGGGAAAATTTCTTCACCAAAACAGTGGTCAGGCATTGGAACAGGCAGCCCAGGGCAGTGGTAGAGTCACCATCCAGTGACATATCTAAAGGAAGTGTAGATGTGGCACTTAAGGACGGGGTTTATGTGGTGGACTTGGCAGTTTTGGATTAATGACTGGACTCAATCTAAGGACTTTAGGATCTTAGGCTCATTTAGGATCCAACCTAAATGATTCTATGGTTTTGTCTATGTCACTGTCCTTCCTTGGACACTCCTTATGCCAGCAGTTTTAGGCAGACATGAAGTAGTGACAAATAAGAGTCCAGGCTGTCCCAGCATGCTACAGCCAGGCTAAAGAAAGCAATGTGAGTCATGAAGGGATATGAAGAAACTTGTTCACAACCTCTGTGCCCCAGCACAGGGCAAGGGTTTTTTTTTTTCTAACATGCTCAGTGGTTCTTCATTTATCACCTTACTCATGCTCTGCCTCGTGTCTGCTTCAAACTACCTCACTGATGGTCTCTAACTGGCTGTACCCACATATTCTTGGACCTGTCCTCTGCCTCCCCATGCCTTGATGGTCTCAGGGTGAGTCACACCCTCTTGCCTCTTGGCTGCCACCCAAATTTGCCCTGTCCCATTGCTTTAACCCACATCCTTAAACAGAACTCAGGCAGAAACAGGCATGAAGTTCATCTCCAGTCAAAACCAAGCCTTCCTCACACATCACATCACCTGTGGCCTGGGGCATCAACATGTCTTAATGGCAGCTGAAAGACCCTTCTGATTTCTTCCGTCATACCTCCTAATCCCAAGATCCAGTGCTATCTCCTATGTACCTCCCTTCTTTCTCCTCAAAAAAAAAAAAAAAGAAAAAAGAAAAAAAAAGAAAAGGGAGAAAAAGAAAAAAAGAGAGGAAGTAAGAAGAAAGCAAGCAAGCAAGCAAGAGTGTGGGGGAGGAATGAAATATTTGCAAGCTCATTGTTTTAAACCTCCAACAACTGGATAAAACAAGCCACCAGTGAGCAGCTTCTCATGACTGTGCACAGTGCCCTTGCCAGAAGATCCAGGCTCTAATGAAAACAGCATGTGGGAGGGGAGATTGTGTTGAATCAAAGCAGAGTGCAGCAGCGACCTCAGCCCCGGCATAGCGCAGCTCTACTGGGATGCACTGCGCTCACTCAAGGGGGCTGGGAGGGAGAGGAGAAGAGTGGTTTATTGCTGAGGCACCTCGTTGTCTTGGCTGTCTGTGCAGCAGCTGTGCGAGAGCACTCTCCTAATAGGAGATGCTTAGCAAACGCCTTTGGCTTTGCTGAGATCTCAATTTTTCCAGTGCTGCTGGGTATCTTTGTTGAATCAATCTTGCCTGTTCCTCCAGCTGGGAGAGCAGGGGGAAAACACTCACCCACTAGCCTCAGGGTTGTCTTGAAAGGCTTCTGCTCTTGTGGGCTCCCTCTCTGGGCTTGGATTTTGCAAGTGCACTAGGTTGAAAAGGTCAAAAACAAGGAGGAAAGCCTGGGTGGAATGGGAGAGAATGGTTATGGTTATTCTCCCTTTGAGACAGCTTGGATTGATCTCAGGACATGAGGGGGGTCTCTATGGTCCCTCTAGGGTTTTACTGTGGTACTTTTTGGGGTCCCTAGGAGATGCCTCACTTGTGCTCACTTGGGGTGGGAGGGAAAAAGTGAGTCCCCGTGCACAATTTGCTTAATGCTGTTTTCAGAGATCTTTTAATGTATGTCCCCAGCTCTTGTTTCTGGCACTTCAGGAAAGCCACTCCTCTTGCTCCTCAGCTTGGGCAATGGTGCTCAGGGGCCACCGGGACCCTCCACAGCTGTGAGAAGAAGCTGTGGAGGCAGCGATCTCCCTGGGAGCACCGGAAAGGTTTGTAGGACATGTCTGGGATGTCTGGGACATGTGGAGCAGCCAAGCTGACATTTTGGCAGAGTGCCGCTCAGTAAGATGTGAGGAGAAGCAGGAACATGTGCCAAGGTCCTATTTTAAAGCAGCCCCCTTGAAATCTTTGATATGGATAGCACTGGAGATAGGGTTTCACACATCTTTATAGCTCTCACTTCCACGTGAGAGAAACCTCAGCCTTGCCCCGTCAGGCTGCTCTCCGCCTCAGCCAAGCAATAGCTGTCCTTCATTCCCAAGGACCCCCAGGTCCAGCCTCAGAGGGAGATCCTAAATACCTTCCAGACAGAAGAAAATGCTTGGCTGTGAGGTTTCTCAGAGCTCTGGTACTCATTCCTGGCTTCCCTCCTCTTCACACTGCTGAGAGCTAGGGAGACACCCTCTCTTTAGATCAGTCAGAAACTGATGCATGAGGGAAAGAAAAATGACTGTTCAGAGCATGGGGTGTGAACCTAGTGACTCTAAATATAATTCTCCTGGCCTCACAAGCCCCCTCCGAGGTCAGCATTCTGCTGTCCCATTTCTGGTCTTTCTCTCAACCTCCTTTTAACCAAATGTCCTCTCAGAGCCACTGGTCCTTGGGGAACGTCAGTGGTGGAGATGTTAAAGGGTTTGGTTACGCAAGTCCTAAGGTGATGCTGGAATTCTGAACTTTTGTGGCTGCTTTCCTCTTGTTTCCCAGATGCTCTCCCACCGTTTTTGGTTTCTCCAGTTCTGTGGGACTTTGTATAATTCAGGGACGGAACCCATGCACACAGAAGGTGAGGTGTTCTGAATGTAGGCGCCTTCCCGGCTCCTTCTTGCCAGCACTGGTTTCATACCACTAGAGGTCGGCCGGCCCCCACCGATGGGATCGCTGGAAGCAGGAGAAGGGAGCAGCAATCCACAAATGACTGCAAACAGCTTGGCTAATGGAGCTTTGTGTGTGTGCGTGTGTGCGTGTGTATGTGACAAACACTTCCTCTCCTACAGGCATTTCTTCCGGCGCGGGGCCAGCTTTCCAGGCTTGGTGCTGTTCCTCTTATAGATCGGTGTATTTGACACACTAGAAAAAAAAAAGGCAGGTCTTTAAGGGCGGGGGAGGGCTGGAATAGCCAGTGTCAGCTTTTACTGGGGGAAAAAAAAAAAAAAAT